>VZUI01019179.1:0-61578 GCA_013401135.1 Cettia cetti | reverse complement strand
TTTTGTTTTTTTTTTTTTTTTTTTTTTTTTGTGGAAACAGAGGAACAGTCAAAATAAATTGCTTCCTTTACCAGAGAAAGAACAAAAGGTTGTGGTTTTAAAGCATTGGATAAAAAACACTTAGAATTGACTGTAACCTTGGTAAAGTTTTCAGTTTCTGCCAGCAAAATGGGAGAGAAGGTTTATTTCAAATCAAGGCTTCATATTGTTCAGGATTACTGAGTTAACTGATTGGGCACTTACATTTCAGAGATAATTTCATGGCCAAATAAACAAAGCTGTACTTATTATTGAATCATCTTCAATGATCACTTTTTCTTGGCATTTCTTTCAGATATGAGGGCATTCTACATGTGCAAATTCACAAAGAGAAGTATGGGGTTTATCTGTTTCTTTCATCTGGAGAAAAAAAAACAACATAAAGATAATTTATCCTAGCTTGTGTGTTTTCTGTTGTGTGAGAATAATAGTTAAAAATAACATTTTAAATAGGCTGACTGATTACAGTACAAGGATATATGTGGGGAGGGTGGAAATTGTGTGGCTTACATAAAGAGAGAGGAGAGCATGAACATCGTGATAGCACTTCAAGACCCTTTGGAAGCACTGACCTGACTAATCTTGTGGGGATGTTTGATATTTGACAGACTCATGTTTTTTTCTGATAGTAGCTTAAAGCCTTTGAACTAGTGCATATGCTTTCTCAGTCTATGTCTCTGTATCATAACAGGCTGTAGGTTCTTGAACTTTAATATTCTTCTCAAAGTCCTGTGACATGTTTGCTATAGCAGCTACTGCATCAGTTTTTGGTAACAAAAGGAGAAAATAGAGGTTGTAGAAAGCTGCTTCTAAGCCATTTTGGGGAGCAGAAATATTTTCCTTTTTATTACAATAATGAAGAATACTACACTGCTTCTAGGGAGACAGCATGAAATTCACATTGAATTTATAATGACTATAGTTTTGATTGTATTTTTTCCTATGATATCTTAACTTTAGAGGCTTTTAAGTAATGCTTTTTCTTTTTCCCTTATTCTCTTATTACACACACACAAAATTTTAAAAATCTGGGGAAATTCATCTGCCTTTTTGTCCTGACCTTGACTTTCTTCACCATTAAGGATGTTCACTTTCTTTTTTTTTTCTGTGTGCATCTGCACAGTGCATGCAAATATGCCAAGTAACTTTGCAGGGAGAAGAGAGAGATCTTCCCCTTGTTGAAATTTATTGTTGCCAATTTCAAGGGAGGGACGGGAGATGGGTGGGAGAAATTTGTGGGGAGATTTGATGTGGCGAAAGTAAGCAGAGTTTTCACAAAAGTTGACTCTGACTTTTAAATACCTGAGAACACTCAGCTGAGTATCTTAAACCACATTCAAGCCCTCTTAGCTTCACAGCATATATAATGGTAAAGATTGGTGATATGATAACACCAGGTATAAACTCCAGGGATTTTGGTCTGAGAATCACCCAAACACCAGATCAATAAGGCTGAGAGAGAAATGTGGGTCTTTTAATGTCCAAAACTGATTTAGATGTAACTCTGAGTTTTGAAATAGCTTGAGAGATTGATTTGGAATTCTTGAATTGTTTTTCTGTTTCATTTTATGAGGTTTCCATTAGCATGAGCATATACAGCCTTGGACTGTTTGCTATGCCATTCATGCATCTCTGAGGCTGAACTGAAGATTTTCTTTTCCCTGAAACAACAGAGTAGAAGCCACTGCCATTGTTTGTGTTATGTTGTGGTATGGAAGGGGCGCTTAATCCTATACCTGTGTCATTTTGAATGAACCATTAGAACACTTCCTCAGAATACGTGAACATCAGACAGATTTCACAAGGACAAGCTGAGCCGGAAAGTTTGGGTTACATCCCAAAGATGGCAGAAGCAGAAGGATATTTAGTATGTTGTTTTAGGGAACTGAAAGTTATTTGTTGCAATGTTCATGGTTCTTTTTTGTTTTGAGCAATGATGTGAAGAGACCAAACCCTAGCTGTTTGGACTTGCCCACCAGATATGTATTTCATTTTATGTCCAATCTCATACTGTTATCCTAAATGCCATGTTGATTTTAGGGGCCTCTTTATTTGAACTTACTCACCCTCATTCATAACAAAAAACTAGAACATGTCAGAAGGTACCTGGAAACCTTTCATGCTTTCTAGTTCTCTGAATTCATAATGTGACTTCTGACAGTTCTGTTCCCATATAGTCTTCCAAATTACAAACTGAAGGAAGTGCCACTCTGTGTATAAATACAAATTAATTTGCCATTTTTAACATTGTATTGGCACAAGTCCATCTTGTTTGCACATAGTTAGGAGAAATTTGCATGACTACCAGAATGTTCTGTTTTGTTAGTTGCTGCATTTTGACCAATAGGAATGTGTACAATTAAATTTCTGTTCCTTTTGAACCTTTGTTACAATTTCTACCATTTCTATTGTTGATTGCATAATGGCCAATGCTCAAAGCACACTGTCTCTTAGGGAGTAAAATTTTCAGGGTTTCTATATCTAGTAAAGTCAAACATTCTTTGAATCGTATACTGAAGTATTTGAGACATTCCAGTGTCTTCAGCTGAAGAGGCTCCCACTTTCCAGTGTTTATATTCAATACAAGAAAACTGGATGGGTAGTTTGGCAGGACTTCTGTTACCAAGCTGATTGTTGTAGTTCTCTGTTAACATTTATGAAGAGTACAGAAGCACACAGGCAAGCAGATGATTGTGTGGTGGAAGCTAGCAGACCTGTTGTTCTCAGTTTTGTTTGGGTTTTTTTTTTGTTTGGGTTGGGCTTTTTATTTGTTTGGGTTTTGTTTTGTGGGTTTTTTTGTTTGTTTGGGATTTTTTGAGGGTTTTTTTAAGAGGTTTTGCAGGGAGGATTGTTAGAAATATCAAAGCTGCACACACACTTGTGGCTACGTGTATTGCAGGTTCTTGAATGTAGGTGTTTTTGTACTAAGTGTGGAACTCTACCTTGATTCCTCAAAACAGTACTCAGGCATGAATTTGAGGATTAGGTTTTGAATTTATAAGTCATGTGAGTACTGCTTAAAAGAAGCAATGATTCGGTCAACTCTGGGAGTTTGGTGTTGATTCTTAAGTGCTTCTTAGGAGTAGGGGTGAAATGAAAAATCCTTTAAGTTGGGGAGGCATTAATTTGTTGAAAACTCTGACTGTTGGATTGAAAACCTACTGGGTTGCTGTAAGAATTAAGTTGTGATGGGTTAGGAGAGTGACATCTCAGCTTGCTTTGTGGATCCTCAAACATGAAGTGGCTGACAATTTCACCTCACAGTACGCCTGTTGTGGACTCCTCAGCTATCAAACCAAAGCTTTCTATGGTTACATTTATAACTGCTTGGGTTTGATACCTGCTTGCAGGTAAATATCCTATGTTCCATTTCAGCATAGCCTTGGGAACCTTGCAGGAAAGGCTAAGGAAAACTCTTTCACTGGATAACCTGAACTAAACAGATTGGAATTCAGAGGTTTGGGGGTGGTTTTTATATAAACCAATAAGAAAGTACAATAATTAGGTACAGACTCTCAGCAGGCCCTGGAAGGAGAACAACAGGATTTGTACAGCTTGAACCAGCTAACTTCCAGTTTTTCAGACTCCATAAATGGTGTTTCTTGCTTTTCTACAGTGAATACACAAAGTTGAGTTTCAAATGATTGTGTGAATTATAAGAAGTCTTTTCTTCTCCAAATTGTTGGAGGTAATTTATATAATTTTGTTCTAATAACAAAGCTGAATTTAAAGGAAACAAGTTCAGTCAGTTTGCTTAAGACAGAGGAGGTTGCAGGTTTGTAATAAGCATTTGCATTCTAGATCTTTCTGTCTGTGAACCAATTCTTTTGCTTAGAGCAGTTGTAATGCAAAACTGAGTTTACAACAATTATTGTGAAAATAATTATGTGGTATTTTTAGCACTTGCCAAAACTAGCAGAAACTGTGTCCTTCAACCACATCATAAATGGAGAGATGATTTAGTATTTCACATCACATCAGTGTGATAATTTAGGGCAGAATTTTTGTGAGAATGTGTTTGGGTTTCTTTAGGATTTTGTATTTTATTTGGATCCACATGACAAAAAAATTCCAGTTCTTTGCTAACACCTCAAATCTTTTCTACTCTTTTCATCAAGAGATGTGACCAGGGTCAAACAGATTCTCCCTAGGCAGAAGTGCTATTTCCAGAGTTTTTTCTACTGTAGTGCATAGTACCTGTGTTCTGACAGAGGCTTGGCAAATTGAAGAGTAAAAAAAAATTAATTATTGAGTATTTATTGTAGGACTTCCAATACAGGAGAATTGGGAAGGGATTTTTTTGTTAAAGTCTGAAAACCTTATCCAGCTGGTGAATCTCTGCAGTGCAGCTGACAGGAAAAAGCAGAATTTTTACATACTTCGAGATCAGCTTTAGAAACATTTTGATGGTAACCGTGGTGCTAAGGTTGGAGAAGGGAACGGGAGGACTATAGAGGCACCTCTGTTTTCCTTGCAACACCTGTGCATTCCTCAAAAGAGGAGAAATTCTTCTGCAGCTGTAAGCAGCTGACTTCCAGGCTGCTGGGCCTTTGGGGTGCTCATCTTATTTTTCAGCATGGAACTTGACTGAGGTCAGGACAGATTGCCCCTGTCCATAGCTGTTATTTCCAAAAGCGCTTCTGCTTTCTGAGTCCATATCAATCTCTGCAGCATCTGTGGCTGTTCCAGTTTCTATGGGAAACACCTGGCTAACACCTAAGTTATGTAATACAGGACTGGTTGCCCTTTAGGTCTGGTGGTATGTTCCATACAGTGGCTTTTGCAGGCTATTACAAACTCACAGGATAAGGCAACACAACATTATAAACTGAGCACAGGGCAGCATTTTTTGAGGAACAGAACTGTAATTTGTTAATGAGCCTGAAGTGTTTGTCTCAATTTTGCTCACGCTGACAGAAAACCTGTACTGTATGGCAGACTGCAACTGATTGTACCAGAGACTGACAGCTATGCAAATCTCTGTGTCAACAGCGATTTGAGCCAGCAGGCTGGGCATGCTGAGGAAGAGAATTCCAGTAATCTGCTCCTGCCCTTATCTCTTGGGTAGAGCCGTTTAGTTTACAGCCTGTTAGAAGTATGTGACCAGTTATCTGCTAGATTTATTACTTGAACAAGCCTCCTTAGCAACAGGTTTTTCCTCACAATGTGCCAACTACTGGGTTTAAAAACATAATTCTTCCAAACCAAACTGTAGTGTCCTTTATTTTTTGACTAGATGTTCTTAAAACTTTGCTTGTTGTCAGTGATTCAAAGTTGATGTCTGAGTCTACAGAAGATGTAAAAAACTAGAAAGAGGAACTCTGTGGATAAAAGTGGAAAATTGTTCAGGGCCTGCTCTTGCATGTTTCTCCAGACTGGTTGTTTTTTGTTGTGACTTTTCACACATATAACTTTATATACATGTGTGCTTGATGTGCACTGGGAGCAGCATGACTGGGTCTTGAGGTATCTGCCTCAAAGCAAAAGTTCAGTTTCAGATACCTTTTTTAGTCATGCTACTTAACTTCCTCTAAGTGAGGGCTTTCGTGATTGATATGCAGTAAGAAATCTTAATTTTGTTTTTCCAGAACCAAAAATGATAGCTGCAGGAAAATTTTCAAGTCTTCCCAGAAATGGCCCAGTGAACCACCAGTTCTCATTAGCTTCTTCCATGGACCTTTTGACCACAAAACCTTCACCAGTTGAGCATCGCTCAAACTCCTTCCAAGGCATCTCTATCCATGGCACTCTCCCCAGGAAGAAGAAGGGGACAGTTCCCTCTAGGTCTTGTGATATGTTTAGCCACGTGGGAATGTTGCCTTACAGCAGAGCACGGCAGCAGCCACCTTTTGTACAGGATGTTATAGAAGAGTACCCTCCAGAAAATGGAAAGAGCAGCGAACTCCATGCCAGGTACGTTGTAAAACCATAATTTACATATGTTAGTTGCATAGGGTTTATTACATATTCTTCTAGGCCTCTAAAGGCCCAGTCATAGGTACAGCTGTTTACTGTAACAAAGTTAGTTTTTCTCCCCAGTATTCAATTTAGGTCTTGATGGAAGACCTAAATAATTTCTAATGACTGTGTCTTTCCTCTGCATGTTTAAAAGGTATAATATTGTGTGTACTATTCCCATGAGGAAATTTTTAAAGTTACTGGATTGCTTTGATGTGATCATTTGCACTGTTGTAACAGAGGAATTTTAAACAAGAAGTCATAACTGTTCAAACTTGGTTTTGATTTGTATTCAATGCAATATGGATGGAGGGCTGAGGAAAAGGGGAGTGGTGTTCCAGCTGCCTCAAATCTCGAGCTACATGTAAGCCTTCTTCATGAAAACTTAGTGGAATCCAATGTACACTGAGCTAATGACAAATTATCCATATTTGGTGTTCCTGCCTGACTTTGTGGTTAACATATGCATAACTCTTGAGAAAGACCTATACTCTTACAGCTAGCTTTTCTTTTGGGAACTTTTGGGAACCTGTTATCGTCACTGATACTTCATTGCTTACAAAAAAATAATTAATTTTGTAAATGTCCATCTTGTTTTGTTACTGAGTTCTATAAAATGGGAAAAAAATTACCAATAACACAAGAAAAATTCAGTGTAATGCAATGGGTCAGCTACAAACATAGAAATGAGAGAATGGTTGCTTGGCTGATGGAATTAAAGGCTGAGAAAAGATATCCAAATTATAAATTCTGAATTAGGATTTACAGCCTTTCTGCGTCCGTCACTACAATTTTTTGGTTTTCAAGTCTTGTGAGTGAAGAAGAGTTCTAATTAGGTAAGGTTGTGAGTGTGGAGTGGTTTTCTTATGCTTTTTGCTTGTGCTTTACGGGACCAAGCTTTCTCACCTAAAAAGAAGACTTTCTTGTCTATACCTCATTGATTTTAAAAGAAGAAAGTACTTAAGTGGATTTAGTACTCCTCTGCCACTGATCTCTGAGATGTACCTGCTTACATAAACTGGCTTTTAAACATAATTTGCTTCTTTTATTTACATACTTTTAGAGAATGCCAGCAGCCTGGGGTGTTGCCATGAAAAGAATGTGGTGACACACACTGAAGTTCTATTTGATATCTTCTTTTTCAAGAATAGATACTAAACATCATTTTCTTGAAAGACCAAATCATACTGATAATTTGTCTTACGAATATAACCTTGTCTTATAAAGAACACTTTGGCGCACAGCCAGCAAGTGTACAAACAGAATGCTTGAGAAGAAAATGTCAGGAAGGTCTGCCTGGTCAGAATTAAAACATAATACTTTTGAATAATAAAGATATTTGAAGGATGTTGTTAGTGCAGCCTGTGAATAGAATTTGTATCTCTTGAGTCATAGCACCAAATGCTGTTCCTGTTTGATCTTTCAATTACTTTGCTAAAACACACTCTGAATGCTATGGTAACAACTTTTAACAATTGGTTTCTTTAATTTTTACAATGAATCATTTTATGTTCCGCTCCATGACCTGACTGCACAGTTGTGTTAGAGCAGAAGATAATACCAACTTGGCAGTCAGCAAATATATCACTTCTTGAATCTTCTTGCAATGACATTGCACTTTTTATTAGTTTACTTTAAAGAAAAATTGAGAGAGAAAGTCTGATTTTCCTGTGGTGAGCAGTTTGCCATATGTGCTAAGGTATGCATTCTAATGCTTACACTCACATTGAAGTTATCTAGGCCTAATAATATAGGGGAGTCCATGTTTCCTTATTCGGTTTTTTTGTTTGTTTTTTAAGCCCTTTTACTTCAGTGTAGGGATTTGTGAAATAGTGTAACATTACAGGAATATTCTTCACTCAGGAGTGTATCAGTCTTTCATTGCTATAATGGTGTTTACAAAAACTGAACATGTGAGTACACATTTTAATGAAACACTTTTGTGATGCACTTTTCAAACCAAGTGCTGTGTTTGATGCCAGTGGGCCAGAACTAAGTTATTAGGATTGCAGTGTTCATGTGCACATGGATATGAGTATTTTGAACTGTGGCTCAGTCATGTCATTGTTTGATTAATTCTAACTTAAAAACATACCTATGATAACATTTTAATAATTCAAAGTGAGTAATACTCTCTTTAATAGGAAAACAATAACGAACTGTGTCATTCCCTAATGGAATTCTTCTGATTCTGAAATTTTTCTGATAACTTGGAGAAATTATATTGTCAGTTCTCAATGCAATACGAACGTGTTCTCTTCTTGGTTTGTGAATGTACATCTCTGCCAGTTAATTAGTTCAAGGGGAAAAAAGCTTTCTTTCTTGAGAAAGCTTACATCTGAGTTTTAGAGCCTCTTGGAAATAATTAAATGGCCAGAGTTAGAATCAGCTGAGCTCTTGAAAGATAGTTTTATTAGCTAAAAAATAATTCTCTCTTGAAAGTAAAGAACTTCAAGTTTAAAAGAGAATTCTCATTTTAGCATGTAGAACTAAAACTGCTTGTGTGTAATGTTCTTTATTATCTGACATTGATAATTAAACCTAAATAAAGCTTAATTGTAATTTCCCTTTGACATGGTCCATGAGTAATCTTTATTTATTAACTCTGCCTTGTATTATGATACCTTTATTTAAAGGAAAACTGTTCAAATTCTCATCTGTTGCTAGAACCAATAGCTTTTTTTTTTTTTTTTTTGGCATGTGTCTTGTGGCTGCCATCAGTAAACCCAGAGTTTCTATTGCACTTGGCTGATTATAGTCCTTCACAAGTGGCATTACAGCTGAGCAGACTTGTGGCATTTTCATGCTTTTTCATTAATGCAGCCAAATGTCCCTCAAATAAACAGGATCTAAAAGCAATGGAGAATTATCACTATCACAGTAAGTTTGAGTGTGGTGATAAGGACAGCTGTCAAAGGCCTCTTTTGACAATCTATACCATTTCAGGTGGATGTCAACAGTACTCAGGTAGTCTTGGGTTAACACAGTAGTTATCTCTGTGGGTCTGGTACTGGCTCTGATATAATGTTATCTCATGGTAGAGATGCAAGGAGTTTCTTCTGAGATGTTGTTAAGAACATGGAATAGAACAGACGCTTTTGCAAATGTCCCAAAGCAAAACTAGATTCCAGTATTGATACCGTGCTCTCTGTCCCTTGAGGCGGTGTGATTGCAAGAGAGAGCAGAACAAGTGATTGCTTCTTGGACTGTCTGTCAGCTGGCAGCTGTAGTATTTTCTGTTCCTAAACTCATCACCGCCACATTCACCACTAAATGATGTCTTCAAGTGCCATATCCAAATGTTTTATGAACGCTTTCAGGGATGGTAACTCCACCACTTTTCTGGGCAGTCTCTTACAATGCTTTACTACCCTTTTGGTGGGAAAAAAAAATCTTAATAAATGTATTCCTGATTATCTAAAGCTCCCTTGGTGCAACTTGAGGCCATCTCCTCTCATCCTCTCACGCTGACAGTTGTTGCTTTATTGCTAAGCCAAACCACACACCAGGGAAAGAAAAAAAAAAAAAGAGGAGCATGATACATGCTCTGAAGATTTTTTTTTCCCCACTTGAGGTTTGAGTTGAAGTTAGTACTGTTGCAAGATAGAAGAATCACAGAATATTGTGAGAAAGAAATGTATCTTTGATACCTGACTGTCAAACAGGTTCCAAGGTTGTTTTGTGGGGAGAAAAGTAATGCAAGTGGTATCATAGTTTCAACAGTGTGTTGTCAGTGAGTCAGGCTAATAAAGATGTGACCTTCACAATCAGTTAAAAAACAGTGAAGGAGAGAAAAGATACTCCTTTCTCAGTACTGGTAATTCCTCTGTTGCCTGCAAATAGCCTGTATTCCTGTTGAAATAAAAAGGGTTTGTGACGAAATTAAGTGAAATTCAGTTTAATAACAGTTCCAGTGTGAAATTGTAAATTGTTAAGAGATCAGAAATAGGATCTGGAATTGCACAAAGTTAATGTTGTTGGTAGGCAAGATGCTTTGAAAGAATTTAATGTCAATTTTAGGATTGACAGTCTAGCACAGCAATAAAACCAAAGCTAGACACAACTTCTTAGAAATAAGGTTATTGAATTTTTGTGCAGTTTGTAGAGTTACATGCCTTTTTTTAAGCCCTCTAGTGTTTCAAAAGCCTTAGTGTCCCCTTCAGACTTATTAGAAAAGATACTTAACTGCTAAAAGTACTTGTATGAGAAACTCAGTATTTGAGAGAAGGAAAAATGAGTTAATTTTGCCTTTGCCCTGTATGTGTAGTATAGGAGTCTGTACAGTAGAACTTTGGATATTTTGGGAGAAACAGTGCAGTCGCACATTTGCATTTAATTGCAATCTTCCCTCTGCTGAGCCTAATCCTAGGAAGTGTTGAAGCACACCATCTGCCAGAAATGATCACTCTAACTTTTCATGCTAATTAAAGCCTTAAAACAAAGCTGACATTAATTTACACTGGCTGTTTCAAGTTATACAGGACGTTTGTGAGCATGTGCTGGTTTAATTTCTGTTTACTAGCTTGCTTTGCAGTAGCTGTTTCATTTGCTTGGACTTGTAAAGTCAATTTTTTGTTCAAATTCCATTCTTTGTCTATACAGACATTTTAAAAATTGAGTCACTGATAAACAGTAGGGTTGTATTGTTCAAACTGGCTTGGAATCAAAATACTTTATGCATTGCTCTAAATAATGTATAATGGCCTGGGTGCTTTGTTTTATCACTATTCATGAGAGGTTCTGACCTACCAGCTGGTCAGAATTTGATTTTTTTTCCCTGTATTTGAAGCTTTGGTTTTAACTGTATATGAATTTGAAGTGTAGAGTTGTAACTACAGAACTATAATTTTAATCTTTTCTTCTTTGCTTCTGTTTTAGTTTTCTATTCTCAAACCCAGTAAATTCCTGGCTATGCTCTAAGTCCCGATTGTGATTATACTTACAACACTACTGTTTTTATTGATGTGGCTACAAACATTACATTTTTGTAGGTAGACAAGGCATAGCAGCTTTTTTTTTTTAACGCTGCCAAGATCTCAAGCATGAACTGTCCATGCCAATTTTTTTTTTTTCATAGTTTCAAGCATGTTAAAGAAAAAATGGATCTGGTAGGTGTGGGGAGCCATGGAAGAGAAGATTTTTATTAGCTTGATTCTTTCAGTAAGGAAATGGGCAGTCCAGTAGCTCTTAGTGTCTTCCAATGCTCCTTGAACCTCATTGCAAAAGATCAAAATGTGATAAATAGCCTGTCAACTAAAGTGTATTTTATAGACTGGCCCTAATTATCTACACACAGATGCAAAGAATACTTATTTTCTAGAGTTCTGAAAGTATGGTAAGTATGTGTGAATTTAGCTAGACTTTAGTCTTTTATTTTGGGTACTGGTTGGCAGACATTTTTTCCTCTTGTTTTTCTACGTCAGCTGTTTCAGATGAAGTGCTCTCATCTAGCGCTGAACTTTGTACTGCTGTAGCAGAGAGTAGAATAGATTAGTTTATCTGGTTGTTGGGGATGTTCTGTTCTCTTCTGAATTTCTGATCTTCAAGGCTCTGCATGTTTGGCTGGATGATCCCCACATACTTGTCTCACAAAACTGTCCAGGAAAAAAATAAAATATGTTTAATTTTAACCTTGTCTAATACCACTGACATTAACAGGGTAACTTCATCAGTGTAAAGGTAAGCAGGCTCACTGTTCTCTACAGTGCTTGCCCTTGTCCTTGGAGGGCAGAACATTTGAAAGTTGACAAGGTGTTAGTCTTGAAGTCTTGAATGACTGAATTCTGAGTTCCCAAAACTTTCCCTGTTCTCGTAGTGGTATTACCACAATAGATCAGGCCTTCTGAAGTCCTTGAATTGACAGTTGAATTATGAAGAAAAAGAGTTGGCAAGGCTGTGCTTAGTGAGGAGAAAACTATTCAGGGATTGCTTTATCCATGTCAGAATTTGCAGCCTGTTTTGCTTCTCCAGATGCTGCAAATTCTGCTTTTCTTTGGATATGGAGAACCAGGTGGATCAGGTATTTAGGCAGCATTTTTTTTTCTAACTAGTGATTTTGAAAACATGAATATTGGGTAAGTTTAATTTGAATTTGTGCTACCTTTTTATAGTAATACAGTGTGTACACTTGTATGATTAGGTCCACTTTGAAAATTAAAAATAATTTTTAATCAAGATTTTAATATATCAAGTAAAATAAGTATTTTATATATTTCCAGTGGGGAGTAAAAGTGAGTAATACTGGGGGGTTTTGTTTATAAAATGGAGTATAGTTCTCCAAGTAAGAAAATATTTGCAAGATTACCAGGAAGAAGACCAATACCTTGGTTCCCTTTTAAATTTTAGGATAAGGTGGGGAGGAACTTTTATAAGTGTACAAAATTTTGAAAGTAAAAATAGTTACGGTTTTGGTGTAATGCCTGAAACTACCTCTTAGTGTGAGTTTTGTTTTTAAAAAAACCTGAACCAAACTGTTTGTGTCTAGTTGTGTTTCCTTAACAAGAGTAACACAAGTGTGTTGAATTTGGGGCTACTGAATATCTCACTGACTTCTTCCACACACAGGTTTTTCAAAGAATTCCTTAGATGTTGCCAATGCTCCACGCTTTTTGCCACAGATTTTCCCATTCTTTCTCTTGATGTGTCCTGTTCACGTGTGTACCTGCAGATCTCTGCTGTCTCAGAGGTGGAGCAGCACTACCCACTAAAACTGGTAGATGTTTGTGGTAGAAGGAATGCTGTGTTGGATAAGCAGAGAATAGCTGATGTTATCTGCTTACAGTCAGTATCAAATCCTCTTATCCTTTAACTCTAGGATTTCCTTCTGTTTTGGCTTGTCTACCTTTTCTTTTTAGCCCCTCTGTCTATTGTTGGGTTCAGATTCTTCTGTTGTGAAATTCTGCCTCATCCATCTGTTCCCATTTGATGCTCACATCCTCTTTCTCTGCTTGGGGGACACAGGCCTGCAGAACCAATGCTTCACTTCTTGATTTTTATGGGGATTTTGGAAATCTGCCCACATGGAATCTTCAGAGAGGGAAATGAGGAAAGCAAGATGAAATATCTCAAAAAGAGAGACCATCTCTCCAGTATTAGAGATTAATTAAACCACAGTCCTTCAGCTTCTGAGCAGAGGAGCTGAAGTTCCTTATGGGATGAAGACGGTTGTATAGTTTGAAATTAATTGTGGGATCATGACCTTATGGTTAATGAACAACTTGCCAGGTAAACTTGAGCCCACCTCCCTCAAAGCCTCTATCAAAATCAGTGCTATTTTTCAAAAACTTGTATTATATTCAAAAACTTGAAAACTTGTATTTTTTTCTGGTTGTTTCTTCTTTGAGCGGAGGACACTGTATGTCGTGGAAAGTTTCTCAAATTACTCCTTCCATCGCACCCAAAGTTCCTTCCCTGGCTCTGCTGTTTTCTGGTCTCTTTTGTAACTGTGATGAAGTGCCCTATTCAGTGGCAGCAAGTGCTATATTGCTTCCTCATCCTGCCTCCTGTTCATATGCAAGCATTTGTTTTCCTTTCTGTCCCTTTTATGCTCTAAATAGTAGTTAAATGTTAGATAGGTGAGTATATTCCTAATGCTTACTTACTGTATCCAGGGCACAGAGGGATCTGATGTGAGGAGCTTTTTAAAGTGGGCTAGGGGAATAGAAGGGAGGACAATTCTTCCTCCCACTATCGTCTTCTTCAGTGCTAAAGCCACATGTTAGCATTCCTGTGCTTCAGTCCAAATACACATTCCTGGAAGATGTGTTAGCCAGGTGAAAAACCATACTTTGTGACTAAAGTGTACCTAGAATTAGATGCATTTCAGATTAATGAATGGAGACTGCGATTCTACTGAACATTTGTCAGTGGTTTTTTGGAATATGCATATTCATTTTGTAAGGTTATATTGATTTTGAACACTTAAAATTTTGTGGCACTGAATTCAGGATAACTGCACAGTAACTAGAACAAACACTCAGTGTAAAGAGATGCCAGCTGAAGATCTTAGTCAACAGGCAACAGCCCATATATAAACAAGTTTGTAGTAAGAGTGTCTGTTTTGGATAAGCAATAGTCTTGCTGCCCAACCACTACTTTCATAGAATAGGTCTTGGGATAAAAGATTTAAGGAGGTCTTTGAAGGACGGAGTTTTGGCTTTGGTAGGCCTAAATGTTAAGGAAAATAGAGGAAAAAGAATGGAAGTGCCTAGTCTGAGCTTTTGAATAGGTTCTAGAGACTGCTACTGTGTGTGATGAAGAAACATGAATTCTTCTGGAAAAGGTAGAAAAAATGGTGTAGATTTTTCTGCTTCAATAGGTAAACTGGAGCAAGTTGGAGGGATGCAGATTGAAGTGGTGAAAGTAAATTGCTGAACCATTATCTCTACTGGGGCATTCTGAACAAGTAGGAGTAAGTTGAGATTTCATTTAATTCAAGGAAAAGTACATTGCATTTCTTCTTGAGTTTTAATTACTGGCCCTGCTGTTCTTGTGTTCACTGCAGGTCATCACTCAGTTAGTCATAGCAGTTTGCACTTCTTTCCACTGGTGTGTGAATGAGTCATGTCCATGGTGCTGTGCAGCTGTAGGCAGAAGGGTGGAATGCCCTTAGGAATGGAGCAGAAGCTGCTTGGGGATAAAATCAGTGGATCTTTTACTCTGGTTTGCAGTACAAATAAAATCAGTCTGTGCTACATATACTGAAACATACCGTGTCCAGCATGCTCCAGCTTGCACCTTCATAGTTAGGTAGTGTGTATTTCAAAAATCTGCAGAGATGGAGAGATTTCAAAGAGACAAACTGAAGAAGGCATGTGATCCCATCTGGTCATTTTACAGCAGTTCTCTCGAGGTCTTAGCAGCCGTGCAGCAGCTTGGTACATTTTACCAGGATGTTAAAGTTTTCTTTACCTGATTTTCATGTTTGGTTGCTCATTGTCTTCAAACCCATGCAGGATTTAAAATTGGCAGTATGACAGTATTTAGTTTGTCATACCAGAAGTATGATTTTTGTCATACCAGAAGTATGATTTGGGTTGCTTATAGTGATTTTTTTCTTTTTTCTTCATTTTAGCCAGTGACTGTTCACAGTGACAACTTGAAAAGTGCTTTTTTTTTCTTTTTTTTTTTCTTTTTTTTTTAATCTTTTAGTTCTCCCCACACATTTGACTGTTGTTTAGAGGTGTTGGGAAGTAGAAAAATACCATCTAATACAGCTGAATTCTATCCCCTTTTCTCATCTCAGTCAGCTCTAGTTATATTTTGAAGGGGACCTCCTGCAATGGTAATTCCTATTTTCTAAGAAGTTACGTTGTTTCTCGTAGTGGTCAAATGTATCACTACTTGCTCATAGATAGTCAATGCCAACCAGTATGACACCAAGCTCTTAATGGTTGCAACAAACATTGCTGTGGGGAGAAGAGGGAAGCAAAAGTGCAACTTTACCTTTTTTTGTTTTCTTGCCTTCATCTTTTTCTGGGGTTGCTGAAGCTCCACACTTGTTTGCAAGCTCTGTATTTTCTTGCCCATATCAGCAAGAAACCCATACATGGAAAAAAAGTACATAAGAATCTTGATAAGAGTCTTGAAACTGGAGTGAAAAGAAGTTCAGATAATTTCCAAGGACTACTCAGGAGAGATTAAAGGATTGTATGTCTGCAAGATCAGCCAGCATTGAAAAAGGCGTTGTCAGACCTCAGTCTCTAAAAGGAATGTGTTTCTGGCTAGGAAAAGCCTCAGAATCATGAGGGCTAAGACTGTGATGCTTTCTTTTAGTGGCCAGGTATTACTGGAGGAGTGTTCACGCTTACACAGACCTTGTGCATGTGGAGGAGTCAACTGAGGATTTACGCTACTCAGGGAAGTGGCTTAATTACAGTATAGCAAGTCAGGTGCTTTTTTTTGTTCCTATGAGTAAAAGCACGCTGGAAAGGGATTTTGTCATGAAATGAGATGATAGCAAGAGGTGGCAGCAATAGCAATACCCAAAATAAATGTGGAGGTCTGCTTGCATCCCTCTTTTAAATTCCCTTCTGTGACAGAATGGGTATGGAAAGAGCATGAAGCCAGTGCTGTGTGTCCTACTGCATACTTACCTCAGCTTGAGGTCTTCTGTTCCAGGGACGACATTCTGTGTTAAATATGGTTTTTATCTGAGTGTAAGTAGGTCTTATCTGATTATTAGGAACCCAAAATGTGTAATAAAATCCAGTCTGTGAGCCCAGTTTGCACAGGACCAATTGACTTATGTGCAGACTCTAATACATAACTATTGTAGGTAAACAGGTGAAATTGAATACAGCTGTAAAGTTAAGCTTTTTTATGAAGACAATCATTAGCATTATTTGAAAGGTAATAAAAACTGATGAAAGATAAGAATTTAGTATTATTGAAACAAATCTTCAGTTAAATTGATTCTGAAAGATGGCAGAACCTGCTTCTATCTTTTATCTGAGCTGTTAGTCATCAGAAAGTATTATTGTTTTTTCTGCATATCTTCAAATATAGTAAGTGAGAATGTGGATTCATAATTTTTATTAAGATTCTTTGAGAGGGAAAATGGAAAGGAAAAGACATACCTTATATTTTTCTTGGCTTCATGGCAATATAGATTTCCTTCACCGGGAGCACATGGCATAAAGAAATATCATCATTGCTAACAGAGAGCTGAGATTCAGGAGTTAGTTTTATTTGATTGCCTTCTAGTTATTTGGGCTATCTGCTTAATCTGGTTTTCTGCATGTAATGTGATTGGTTTGTGGTGGAATCAAATCATAGGAAAAGGCAGTAGTTAATCTTTACTGTTAGTTACTGCACATAAATGAAAGTTACCATTCCTTGAAAATAACTTCAAAAAACTTGCACAAAGATGAGGGCTTAGATAACAAGGGAAGATGGGCAGAGAGAGGAGCTTGGAGACAGGTATCTGAGATGAATAGTGCTCCAACATAAACATCTTTCTGTATGACACAGGGTGAATTTCAGGGTTTTGTACATTTTGTTGTGGGTCAGCTTACCAGATAAACATTTTCAAAGCACTTTTGTCATGTGGATGCTGAAAGGAATGCAGGTCACTTCTTTGTCTTCTCTCTTCTGGATGTCCTGTTTCATATACAAGTAAATAAAGTGTTTTGTCTTAAAGCTTTTCTACCTTTTCATTTTGCTTTGGCTCATTCTGTCCTAAAGATCATTTGCCTTGTAGCAGAGGGTGGGAGCAGTGGAGTCTGTGGGAAGGCTGGTCTGCAGGAGTGCAGGCTGTAAGGGCAGACCATAGCAAGACATGCTCACTGCCAGAGTAAGTGGATTTGTTCTTTCAGAGTGTGTTGCACATGCAGTGCTGGTAGAGCCTTTGTTCTGAAAGATTCCGCAGGCAAGTGAAGAACTAAACTGCAAAGTTTTTCAGGAGCATTGGGTACTGGAACAACTTCCCACAGCTCATTTGAATGTGAGAAGAATTCAGGCATGCTTAATGACTTTGCTGAACTGATTAAAAATGGGAACTTTTTTCCCCAGACAAATTGCTGAGAATGAAAACATCTCTTCTGTTTAGAACCTTTCTTTTATTTTTCCTCTGTGCTTTGCCCCTGTGTTCATTGTTATGCTTGTATATGCTTTATGCTCATGCAGTTATCAAGCTGACCCTTCTGTGTATGTTGCATAGGAAAAAAGTTTCAAATGGTCCAGATTCTATTTCCATTGAGTTTTCCAGATTTTTATTCTTTTAAACATCAGCTGAGAATGTCATTTGACCCTTGATAAATACTGAGATAATGTGAAACAGCAACACATTATACAGCCTGAATAGTTGAGCACCATCATTTTATGGGGAAGGCTCAGTATTCTGATATTCTGGATTAAAAGCTTTTAGGGAACCAGACTAAAAATGATTATAAAATAACAACATAGTTTCAGATGATATGCAGTTACATTCAAAACAACACAGGGAATTCAGAAATTCAGACTGTTTTTTGGATTGATTAATTCCACTGTAACCCAAATTCTACATTCCTGAAGCTGCTTATCAGGTTTCTAGTGTTACATCTTTGCAACAGCTTCCACCAAAAAGGATCCTGTTTCTAAACTTATAGAGCTCTGTTGTCCATGTGGCAAACTTGACTGCTGTAAGAACTGCCTGATCCCTCTCTTAAGTTTGCACAGTTTTCATTGTGCCTGTTACATGTTTGTAGTTAAGGGCAGTACCGTGTGTGTCATCCCTGTTCTGTAGGTTCTGTAGAAAACATCCAGTTATGTACTGCAAACTCTGTTTACCTGCTAGCTCTCAAATAAAAACAAATATACAAAATGCTTTGAAATAAAAATAAACATGTATTTTATGGAAGGAGTTGTAACAGTTCTAGGCTCTTCAGTTAGGCTTCTGTGTCCTTTGCCATCTGTCTGTATAAAAAAACCTATGACAGGATTTTTATGTTTAGATTGGGGAATGACTTGGTTATCTGGCATTCAAATAATTGTGATGCTGAAATTAGGATTATTTTGAGAACTTTTGCTTTGTATTTATAGAAATTTAATGTAGTACATTCTATTTCCTGTAAGCAGTGCCCTCACAGTGCTATCAGAGGCAATAGCTTAAGTGGTAAAATGTAAAAGCAAAGAAATAAATTCAAAAGCCATTGGGAGAGCTCTCTTTTACATTTATTTCAAATATTTTATGTGGCAAGTAAGTATTTCAGCTATCTGTTGAAATCTCAAGTGGTTTTTTGCCTAAAATGGTATAATTAACTTTATTTCTCAAATTAAGTACTATTAGCTCCACTACCTGTCCTTCTAGAAGAAATCAGTTAAAAATTGGATAGCATAGGATATCAGGCTTTAACAGACAACTTCAAACAAGGATTTTAATGTGACCTAGTAGCATATTGCTCATATGAATGCATCTCTTCAGTATGAGGTTATATTTGGACTTACCATTTTTTTGTTTCTTTTTCTGTCTGTCCTTCTCTCCTGGTACCATTTTCATACAGAGATCAGAATATTCTGGATCCTACCTTGGAATATGTTAAGGTAAGGTACTGTTTCTTACCCTCAAAATATTTTCTTTGGTCTATACCCAGCACTGACAGAGCATTTCCAGTCGTTTGTAGGTAAATGGTGCAGCTGTCTATCTTTTGGTACAGAGAAACTGAATATACATGTCAGACTATTTTCTTAAAGCTTCAGTGAAATACTTGTAGTTCAGATGTGGGTTGCATTTTCATACAGGGCTTCTTTACAGCTACATGGTGCCTGCCTAAATTCTTTCTTTGGTTAGCAGATTAGAAGAAGCTGTATTTTTTGCTTATGGATTTCTGGGGAAGTAAAGAAATACATCTGAAAATACCATAAAAGTGTCAAATTTAGGTTTGCAGTTCTAGCACTATACTTACTAAAATTACAGGTAAAAATTCACTTGTGGTCCAAAAAGTGGCTGGGAAAGTACCACAGGAGTCTCACAATTCTGGATTTCTGCTCTGAACAGGTAGTTCAGTGTTGGGGGTCCCTGGAGTTGGGATATGGTAGAGGAGAGGTCAAAAGCCTTCTCAAGAGGGCTGTGGAAGAGGGGATGCCAGAGGCTACGAAGTGGTGAACAGTGTTAATTGCTGTTTTTAATTTACTGTGACACTCACACTGTGCTGTGCTGAGTATGCTGTTACAGGTTTAATAATGTGATTAAGTAGAAGGCAGAGGTATTGTGCCAATTTGTCGATATGTGTGTCGTCTTGTTGCAGCAAGTTCTGTATTATAAATGTGGTTTCTGGACTTTTTAACTTTTCTAATAGAAACTTGGCTTGGGCTCTTGTCAATAGCAGTGGTGCTCAGCTTAGTTGTTAAAATTTTGATGTTGAGGAAGAAAGCCTGCGGAAAGGAGACTTGTGAGGGAGAATACAAGAATTCTCTTCTTCTTCCTTTTTTCAGTTTTTCCTGTCTATATCACTACCTTTAGTGAACTGTGAGTTTGGATCTTAGCTCAGGGGTGTTATAACAGGAATTCTAGATGAGAAATCTCAAAATTTCAAATAACTTTGAAAAGTATTATTTGAAAAATATGCAGAAATTGCTTTCTATTAAATGTAACTCCCCAAAACATTTTTAATGTAAAACTGTAGGTTACTATTGATTCCAGAAATGTGTTCTTATATAGAAATCAATCAATTAGAGATAAAGGAGGTCTCTCATCAATATTTTGTTTATCAGTTAACTCTAACTGTAGAAGTTGTGGGTGGATTCATACCAACAGTATCTTGGACTCCCTTTGTTGGCTTCAGTTTTAGCAAGTATTTGTTCATTATCTTCTGTAACTAACCGTGTGGTAGCTATTTTATTAATGTTGATTAATTTTCTAGATCCTCAAATACTTTGTGGTTGCAGGTATAAACTGCCAAACAGTAACCTTCTCAAAAAATAGATGTTTATACCCCCATTGCCATTTGCACAAGTTTCTTTGCTATATAATCGGTACATATGTAGTTTGAGCTAGCAGGTAGGCTTTGACAAATGTTGCTTAAGTGGTAAAAAAATTACCTTAAAATGAAAAAGAGATAGAGAAGAGGGAGAAAACAACAAGAGCAGTTTTGGGTATCTATCATATTTTGCTGATTCAGGATACGCTAGTTCTGAGTAGCACATTTATATTTCTAGTGCACAGGAAAATATAGTTAGTACTGTCTCTCAACAGAGAAGTGTTGGATTACTGACCGAAAACATATAAACTTGAGTATGAAGCATGTGTGATGTATCACTCACACTGGAACTAATTGTATATTGTAATTGTAAAGTCTTGATACTGATTCTTGTTTCTCTCGTGTTGCTATTCAGGCTGGAAAGAGAAGAGAGACTTTGGATTAATTTGCCTTGAAAGAATTGCATTATCTTGAAAGTAATACATGGCACAAATTTAAGTTGTGGTAGGGTAGTTTGGCTACTGGCAATTCTACCCAAGAGTTACAGTCCCAAGCAAATTGTGCTGTGGCAGGAGGGCCCTGAGGGCACTAGTTGTTCCCAGGTGTCCTGGCCAGCCTCCCTTGGGACCTCCACCCACACCCACTGGGCGAGGGCTGCATCAGGCTGGGCCTTCAGACCCTGCCTCAGTTGTTCAGAGGGTGTTTCTGCCCCTAGTCCTGTTTCCAAGTGCTGTATAAGAAGCCCAGGACAGACTTTATACCTGGCCTTTTACCTCTCTTGTCTGAAGCTCTCTGGAATGTGATAGGACCTGTTGGTGTCATGATCCTGCTCGCCTTGCTTGGGTCTGGGTGCTGTGTGCCCACACTGCCCACCCTGGGCTCTGGGATCGCTGTCCCGCAGGGAGCAGCCCCAGTCCTGCTGCTCCCTGACACACTAATAGAAGGTGGCTATTTTGATAGATTCAAATAGGTGCTAGGCTCATAACTGATCCACTCTATCAGACTGCACAGTCATACCTACTCTCCTTCAAGACCAGCAGCTAGTTTTAAACTAGCTAGATTTAAAAAGCAATTCTACAAAAAGACCTGGGCACAGACCAGCGTGCTGGTTCATTGTGCTGGTTTGGGGTGTGTGCTGGTTCAGTGAGAAGAACATCAGCGTGTCTGTTGTGGCCATAGTGACTACAAGCAGATAGACTGATGGTAAACTTCATAGCTGAGTGCAGCACTTTGCTTTTTAACAAACCTTTCCTTGCTGAAATCTGGTGAATGAAAGTAATATAAATAAATCCTTGTATTCAGAAATATTCTAAACAGAGGAAAGGCAAAATAAGTTGATTTTTGTGCTGTTTTATTCTCGTCAAGATACAAGACAGAGAATACTGGTTATAGAATTTTTTAAAGATAATGTTCTCTATAGGTGAACTGTGGTTTCTAATTCTTTAAATTGCATTGCTCACAAGTTGCAGTTTACTACATCTTGAATATTGATGTATTAGTTCATTCAGTATATAATGAGAGCTAATTATGCAAAAGCAAGTTCTAAGGGGGAAAAAATGTACTGATTTGCTGAAGTCTGAGTATACTGAAATGTCCATATGGCTTCAACTCTTCTTTTGTATTCACAGTGCTGCTGAAACCATGGTCACAGTTAAATGGCTCTTTCAAAAAAAACCTTTTATGGTAGAAGTGAAAACAGGCCAGACTGCTTTGAGTCAGGCTGCTACCCAAGTCATGAAAGAGATTCAGGGACACAATAGCACGTTGTACATTCTGTGAGATTTTTACAAGTTTTATGAACCAAATAATAGATCCATTGGTAGCCTCTGCAGGTTCTTCCCACACCCTGAGTCTGCACATCCACAGAACAGATTCCTGCAGCAAGAGAGAAAGAATCAAGTGCTGGCAGATTAGAGTGTGTCAGAGAACCTTTTGTGAGTTATTTTGATCTAATTCATGTGAACTAAAGATAGCTTTCAGTCCCATTCCTACTCACTATAAATATTTTAAGATCTTTTTATTGAAATCTGTGCTGTAATCATTGAAGCTATATCAGGGTGAAAAGAAAAAAGAGAGATTTCTCTCCTCCTTTCATGGAAACCTTTCAAGCATTTCCTGTGGAAATAGTGCTTAATAATTACAGAAATACAGCAGTGAGTTGATAAGTACTACTATGGCCTGAAGTTTTGGAGTTGTATTTTATTCCATTACTGGAAAAATTGCAGAATTTTTTACTGTCTGCTCAGCATGGTCATGAGGGAAGTTTATATTTAGATTCAGACTTTAAAACTGTTGTGGATTTAAGGAAGTTACAGCTGCAGAGAAAGAGTTTCTTGTGAAGTTCTGCTGAAGCATTCATGTTCGTCTCAGCCCCACAGTTAATTCTTCTCCCTATTTTTACTCTTCCTTGATTTTGTTAGAAAGCAAACTGTCATAGAAATTACTGTCATTCATCATGGATTTAGTTAGTGCAACTGAAAATAAAATTCTGATGACATTCCTATGTGTTGATCATTATCTATAGCTTTGCAAGATTGGACAATATTTTGTGGGTTTAGTTCAGCTTCAGGGAACTTAGATCGGTTATGAGATTTATTGATGCAGTTTGTATATTAATTGCACAAATTCATAATTTTGTGGATGCCAATCCAATATAGGCATGAGTGTTTGACTCTCACCATCCTACTGGCTGAAGATACTACGGTAAGACAATGATCAAAAGTAAAGTTTATATGTGTGTAAGTAAGTTCAGGAAAGTTTAGGAAAAAAATCTATGTCAGCATGACAAGTAGCCACAGTTTGGGAAACAATTTTTCCTGATGACAGTGACATTTCCTTGCAAGCAACCTTTATTAGATATGGAAATACATTAGAGAAATCCCCACCTCACTGGAAAATTTGCCAAGTCCAATGTATTCCTCTCCATGCGGTGTATCACACTCCTGCAGAGACTTGCCTGTTGAGATGCGAGCTGGGACTTGTGAGCAGAGAGTTTGTTGGGTTTCTGCCTTGTCTGGCAGCATTAAGTAGCAGAGCTGGGAGGAATGCCTGACACTTAAGTCACCACATGGTCAGGGGGTTCTTTTTGAGTCTATAGGGTGGTTTAAGGACTTCTTTTCCACACATTTTGTAACTGCAGCAAAGTATCACAGATGGTGCAATTATCAGATGGAATGTGATTTTTTGAGGAGAGAAGTATGCCCATGTGGCCAACTTGGACTTTACACATCTCTGTCACTACAGATTTGTCATCTAACTCAAAGATCATCAGTGATGTCAGTAAGGCTTCAGACAGAGACATTTCCTCTTTTTCAGTGTTCCTCTGCTTAGCAGGAACAGAAGCATCACAAACATCATTCCACAGCAGTTGCCTCTTGTATGTAAGCTGTGTAGTTCAGACATGTAACACTCTGTTAGAGCCAGTCTAATATTAAATGCGTGCAATTTTCGGTCTCAAGCCTTATGTTTGATTCCCGATGGGTGGTTGCTGGTTGTGCACTGCCCTCTGCTGGAAATGAAAGACTTGACTGGATATTTGTACTCGAGTATGGTTATTCAAATCACGTTTCATAATAATTTCTTTGTAACTCTGGTAGGAGCCTGACTATTGAAAGTTGATTGCTTTTTCTCAAGAGGCACAGAATGGGGGGATTTTTCCCCTCCTCCCTGTCATTAAGTTACAGAAGTAGCTCCTAGAAGGAACTTGAGAATTTTTTTTTTTGTTAGGGTGTCCCTGAGATTGTTAGAATAGATGTTCTGATTTCTTCAAAACTTCCAACGAAAGAGATTCCTTATGATCCCAAAATAATCTACTCTACCTCCCAAAGTACATTGATCTAATTGTCTTTTAATTGTTATTGTGAGAAAAAAATCCTAAATTATGGTATTTTGCACATAGAGGTTTGATTTTGGGGGTTTTTGGGTTTTTGGTTTTGGGGCGGGGGGGTTGTTGGATTTTTATGTTTGTTTGGGTTTTTTTGGTTTGGTTTGTGGTTTTTTTTGGTTGGTTTTGTCCCTCTGTCTTCTATTCATAACCTATATTTATTTTTCTAGTGGGATAAGTTTGCACTGTTGGAATAAGTTGGACAAAGCATCTTGTCTTTTACTTTTAGCCCTGTTCTGGTGATAGTAAAATTTACAGTAGAACAAATTTTTTTTTTAGCCTTGTACTAGGCTTGTTTCTTACAATATCTGCCCTTTCCCTAGTTAAAAGGGGCAACTATTTCTTTAAGTATGTATGATAATTGTTCCTAAAAGCTTTCATCAGCCCCGGAAAAAAAAACCAACCCAAAACTTAAGGAGTTACATAGATTATTGAAATTCAGCAGCTCTCAAGTATTTAATTCCCCTGAAATCATGGTGAGAATCTTGCCCTGTTCACTTGGAGTTAAAACAATTTATCTTGTTCTATACAATGCAGTTATTCATAATTAGTGGTGGAATATAACACCTAAGTTTCAGTGTTTTCTCACGTTGAATTTTGTTTGACCAGCAAGCTGGTCTCTGAAAATAAGGTTGAGTCAGCAGTTCTGTAATGTATTGGCTGCAAAGTGGTGAATAAAATGTGAGCTGGCATTAGCAATAAATTATGCAGGAAGTATGATTTACAGCTCTGCAAGACAATGCACTTACTGTCCTAGTTCACATTCCCCTAGAGCAGTGAACCCCAAGTTAGCTGCTCCTGTTAGGAGCTACTCGCTCTTTCCCAGCCCCCAATTCCTGAATAGCCTGGTTAGCTCTGAGATCTGGGTTTTTCTGTGGTTGCTGGGGTTTGTGAGCTCTTTTGGTTGCTTGAGGTTTTGGGGTTTTGTGGGTCAGGGGTAAGGGGAGTTAATGTACTGTGAGGAGGAATATTTTTTCTTTGTGAATAATAATCCTTATATTAATTGAGTCAAGTAGATAGTGACTTTCTAATTATTCTGGCCTTCATTGTGAAGACTTTTAGCAGTGCATTCCCCTCTCCTGATCCATTCTTGCATTCCTCTCTCCTGATGCTGAAATTGGGTTTAGAGTATTTTGTTTACGGGAGCATCTTCTGTAATGCTGAGGGTGCTTTAGTAAATATAAATGCTGATAATTCTTAGAGCAGCAAGCATGCTGCTCTCTTTGCCTGTTAATGGTTAATCTTACATGTTATCCTACCATGGATTTGGCCCAGTTAATGTCTATTCTACTTCTTTTTTTATTACTCATTAACTCTCAAATGATGGCCTGGTCTGGAGTCCTCAAAAACCACTACATGCAATGATTTTTGAGTTGGAAACTATAAAATTACTCCAATTTCCTTGGCATCCAGACTAATACTAGTAGCAGTAGCTACTTAGTTGACCTTTTCAATACCTTTGTTAGAGGATCAGTAACTACTATCAGCTCTTATTTACTGTTGAGAAACAAAAGCTGGAAAAACCTGAATCTGAAACATGGGAAATTCTGGTGTACAAAAAACAGGTTTTATTTTATCTCTAGTGATCTTGTGAAACTTGGATTTAAACTAATGACCTGTTTTCTCCAAAATATACTAATATTTGAGAACCCGGTGGTTCTCAAATGCTGACAGTTATCACAGAATGGTTTGGGTTGGCAGGGACCTCAAAAGGTGTCTAGTTATAATCCCCTGTCTTGTGCAGGGGCACCTTTCATTAGACCAGGTTTCTCAGGACCCCATCCAACCCAGCCTTTTGATAATATATTCAAGTCAAAATGTCCATGTCAGTGAAATCAGATACGGGTTCATGGTGATGTGCATTTATATTTCAAATAAAGAGGAAAAAAAAGGGGGAAGCAGGGCTGTTTTTTAGTTTTCATGGTTTTGAAGATGGACTAATAGCAAAAGCTGTCAGGGACATGAAAATGTTTATATTTAACTCCATGCAACACCTTACTGTTGATCTTTCACTGTCTGTAAGCTCATGAGCCACAAGGGGGAGTGAGTATATGTGTGGAGAGCACATTATAATGATTTTTTTCTTAAGCATTTTGGATCCTCTTACTGATAAAGCCTGGGGAGGTAAAACTTCTAATGTCTCAGAGCTGGGTTTACAGATAATAATTAGAATAAGACTGGAACATTGTGTGTGTCTGTCTTGCCTCTTTTCGGAGACACACTGAGATACAGTTTAGCCTGCAGAGAGGGCAGCAGAGGGAGCATTGGGACATTTCAGTTGGGGTTCGTCTGATACTGATATGTGCTCTCAAAGGAGCAGGTTGGCCTGACATTTTTGTATGTTCGATATATGGAAAGTAAGCATCTACACAAATAATGGGCATAATGTTATGTTGGCTGTCTAGAATACCTACAGGTCATTTGCCTCCATGCCCTCTAATCCTTTTGTTAGTAAAAAGTTGAAAGACTCTTGGAAAGCCAAGGTCTGACAGAGCCCAAGTGACTTGTAAGTTTTCTTTTTGAGCACTACACATCTGAAATGCACACTTTGTATAAAAGGGAAGTATTTGGGGGTGTTCAGGAGTTTTAGATAATTAGCTGATATTTTGAAGGTGTCCAATTACTCTGGAAGTAACACATTTTTATTTCATCTTTCTATTATATTTAGAATTGGTTTAAATCTCATGCGAACAAGCACTTTACTCCGACAGGACTGGGGAGACTTTCAAAAACAGAACTGGAGTTAACAGCTGTCTTCATGCCTTATTTTTATATGCAAGACAACTCTGGTGTGCTGACCAGCAAAGCTAGTTAGATTAATGACAGCTAAGTCAGCAGGGAAGAGAAGAAGGTTTTACCCATAAACTGTGAACTAATTCTGAAAGAAAAGGAAATTTGTGATTTTATTTTACTTTTTTTTCCCCCAAGGGGCATTACAAAATTATTTCATGTTTGTACATGGGTTGTCAGACAGTAGGTGGAGCTCAAGAATACTTATGCTACTTTTTGGTAGGTTCTATTAAACCTGCCAGTGGCTTCATAATAGGAAGGTGTCTAGTAGGAAAGCCAGACCTACTGCCAGATGACTTTGAAAAAAATTGATCTTATGTAACTAAAACATATAAATATCAAAGGTATTTGGATGTCTTAAAGTGCAAATTAGGACCTAGTAGGAGGCTGATAAGCAGGTTGGGCATTTATTTCTTGTTCCTGCCAACCTGGGTTTTTATATGAGGCAGAATTTCAAAGAGATTTATTCAAGCAGCAGTGTAAACTAAATATATGCAAATTCTGTTTTCTCAGTATTCCTGTACAACTGCAGCGTATTTCTGAGACTGCCTCACAGAACCACGATAGAAAGGAATTATTCTGACCTCTCCCACACCACACCTTGCAATGCAAACAAGGGTAATTACAGCTGCAGCTCTATCTGTTGATTTATGATCAGAAGCTGCACCAACAACAGCATGCAGGAAGTGAGGTTATCTGAGAGAACATGAGAGAATCAGTTCTGTTAAAAATTGAGACAGGAATGGTAGGACATGAGCTGAGAGATGGGATTTTATGTGCCTGTAGACATTTGAGTTAGGAACGGATAAAAGTAAGCCTTCTGACAGTGTTGTCATCCCCTTTCTTCCACTTATTCTACACTTTAACAAATGTTCAGCTGTAAAGTTGGGCACTACCTCTATTTGGAGGCATCTGCCCCCAGAGCTTTGTTAGAGGTGATGGGAATATCTGCAGGAATTACTGCTAAAACTAACTAGGAGTGGGCATTGTGATGATATTGTTTGCCTGAATAAATTATTTATTAGTTGTCCCCTGTTTCCTGACTCTTTCTTACATTTAAAAGAACAAGTAACTGCTTATGGCAAAAACTCTTATGTATTAAATAAAAAATGTTTCAATTGAAGACTTAAATTATTTGATTTTCTTTGGGTTTTTTCTTTCAAATGTTATTCCTATTGCACTTTCCTACAACCCCAGAGCTGCCATTTTGTAGCCATAGGCCCTCAGGGCGCGGTTAGGTCATGTCCTGTGTAATGGGGCCGTGTCGGTGTGGCGTCACTCGCTCTGCAGCAGTGCTCGGGACTGGCTCTGCTGGATCTAATCAGATTTGTGCTCTTGACCCTTGTACAGTGCACCGTGCCTTCTTTCATTTACAGCTGGCTTCCTGCCTGCATTGTTTACTTCCATTTAGTGCAGTGAAATGTAAAGCATTACGTGTGTTTCACTGAATATTGTTAGGTTGATTTGAATACTTAAACGAATAGAACAGTGCGAAGTGGCAAGCCAACAATTCCCTCATCTAATTTAGTCTGAAATTACCTCTCTTTCTCTAATATGAAATCACAAATCATAATAATTCTGTGTGTGGATTCTAAGCACTTCCATGACTGTGACTGGTATTTGGTTCAAAATAACCTCTTGTAGCTCTGGATACTGTTTTGATAACTTCAGACTGCTTGTGAGTTTTCAAGCATTTATATTTTCAAGGAGTATGGTTGCTTTACTTGAGTTGCTTAAAATCTTGAAACCACTTTCTTGTTTGTTTGTTTTGTTTTGTTTGGGTTTTTCTGTGATGAGAGAAAAAGAAACTGACCTCTGCTAAAGAAATTATCCCTACTTTTTTTCTTGTTTGACCTGTACAATTTAAGCAGCCTAAGAAGATTCCCAGTGAACAGTTCACAGTATCCTGTGTGAACACCTCAAACTCCTGCATATGTAATGTGCTGTGAGTGAGCTGGACAGAGTTTAGGTGTGTCAAGGGAACACTGGGTAATTTAAACTAGACCATGAAAATATCCTAAATAACTTTAGAGGCTCTATAATAACAGATAAGATTAGCAGAGACTGCTCAATTTCTGTTCTTAATGGCTGTTAGGAGCTCAGCACAGAATATATGTTCAAGTGTGAAGTCGTGTGGCCATGGGTTCTATGAACTTAAAAATCTTTTCTTATTAAGCTTGGTTATCAAAGTTATCAAAAATAATCTAGCCAGTCATCCACAGAAAACAGATGAAGGGATTATCAGATAATTTAAGGTTCTAGGCAGAATATTTGAAAACAAAGAAATAAAACTGATGGTTGACCTTTTGGGGCTGGAGAGCATTTAAAATACATCAATAGATGACTTAGCAAAAGGATTGTATTTGATGTTTCTAAGGTACAATAAACAGGTTTGTTTCTCATATGCAGAGTCCAAGAACCCAAAGTACCAGCAAAAAATTGAAGGCCAGCAGAGTGAAAGTGTGACTAAGCCTTCCTTTGTTTCTCTGAGTCAATATTTTAAAATGTAAATCTTACCTATGTGTGAAGCATAACTGGAGCAGCCTGAAGGCTGTCCTCAGTCATGATAGCCATCAGTGCAGGACATACCATACTATCACCCAGATATTTCTCACATACTCTTTGGGATTCCTGCAGTAATATTAATTTTTGTCCTGCTGTATCACAGTGTCTTGCAAAGGTTGTCCATACACTGAGCTATCTAGGCAGAAGTCATACTAACCTTAATAAAAAGAAAAATCCCATTAGTTTAGTTTTTAAAACATTTAAAATTTACTATTTAGATAAAGTATCCTTTTTCCTGTCAGTTATACTGTTGATAAAAACCATTGGCAGCTGCTGTATGAAATTGTACAGTATTAATTTGTAAGAGTCATTATTTCTCGCATTCTCTCAAGATTCATAATTTTTGATTCTTCATTACAGACAGGAAATAAGGATCTGGCAGTTACCATTTGTATTAGACCTGCCACTCCATTTCTCCTTTTTAAAAAAAAAAAAAAATGGGGTTTTTTTTCTTGATGATGGGTGAGAACCTTTGTTTAAATTTCAGTGTAGGTTTACACATTGATAGGTCATAGTATTCCTGTCCTTTTTTTTCCCAATCCTATAAAGGACTCCTATTTCGAAGTTCTAATTCTTTTCAGAGCAGAAATGGTCCATCTTGTTTTGCACTGCTAAATCAGTTGTTTCTGCTGCCAAAATAGTAAGTCTTCCTAATAGCCCTTTTTGTCGCCTGCTGTAGTTTGTGTTGCTTGTCTTGATAATTTCTGCTCATGGTATTCCAAGGGAAATCTTAGTGTGTAATATTAATACTTGCCAGCATATTAATATTAAGTCTTGCCAGCATTGTAAGGCAAAACCACCTTGACTGATGCAGTCTTCAATTTCATTTCCCTTTTTATCTTCCCTCTCTCCTGCCCTTCCAGTTTTAAAAATGGATTAGGGTGTTATTATGAGAACTTTTGATTAATACTCTTTAAAAAATACAGTCCTTAGTGAGATGTCCTGCCACAGTACCAGAAAATTTCACTGAAGAAACAAGCATCACAGTTGAGACTTTTGTGTTTGAAGTTTTGCGGGGTATCTTTTAACCTTGTCTTCTCTGGCTACCTGCTAAAGCAATCCTGTGGAGTTCCTCAAAGTGGAAAAATAACTCAAAGTAACTTAAAATATGCTGCAGCACAGTGAAAAGAGAAAAGGAGGGTACTTTCACGTTCCTATTATATTATCTACTCATTCATTATTTGAGTTTGTCATAAAGTACTCTTCAGCAGGACTTCATCTTCAAAGTCAGTATTTCCAGCTTCATTTCTGGCTAATCATATCTTTTTTCTTGCCAGGTTTATTACTTTACAGTCCATTTAATGTTCTGTTCTTTTATTCCTACATTGTTTTCCTTTTCTCAGAAGAGTCTCTGGCATAACATCTCCTACACATGGCCAATTAGTCTGACTGCCTTTATGAGCATTCTGGCTTTGGTGCTTAACCTGGTGCTAGGTACCTGCAAACCTTCCATGGTCAGATAGGTACTTGACCAGATAGAACTTTACACATCACACTTCCATTTCCTTGTTATCAGCACTGAGGTTTCCTCTTCTTTTCAGATAGGCACTCCATCCCGTTTTCCTTGAAAGGTAGTGCACATTTTGTCTTTTCTCAGTGCTGCTGCTTGATTTGTGTCCTTTTGCTGGATGCAGGCACTGAGGGCATTTCCCATTTCAGTCAGTGTGGGAAGGAGGTACTCTGTTCTTAGGTGAGAGGTACCTTGCAAGTAATACCTGAGGATATAAATAAGTATTTAATATGTGTCTTCCTAATTGTGTAATATACTTGTTGCTGATGAAAAAAGACAAGTAACTATTCATTTTAACCACTCATTGGGATTAATTTATTCCTTATCCAAGATCTGAAATATCTGTGACTTCTGTATTTTTGATACCACCCAAGTAATAATTGATTGATCTCTTCAAAGTTTCTTGTTCTTAAGTGTTACAGGTTGTCTTGTACCCCTCAATCCAGTCCATTTGCTTTCCCTTCACCAAATCTGTTAACGAGGCTGCTATGGAGGTGATGTCTTGTCTCTTACAGTTATCATAATTACCCAAGTTGTTTGCTTCTTTTTTCCCCTGGTTCTTGAGAGAGCCTTGAGGTATGTCAGACAGATTCTTTGCTGATGAGCAGTTTGCTGACTGGTCAGTAAGCTATGGGCTGTACTGTCCAAGAGAATGGAATCACAGGCATAAATAGTACTGCTGCTTTTTTGTTGTTGTTGTTGTTTTAGTGTTTACTTTTACTTTGCCAAATCAGACATATTCATTAATTCAGTTCTTTATTTCTCAAGCAATTTGTGCAATGCCATGGGACTATCACCAAGATAAAGCTGTCCACTGAGAGTTTTAAATGCTGAAGGTACCTTGGTTACCTGGCAATGACACTGACAATGTTTACATGTTTGGTTTCTTGCTATTTTTTCCGAGAACCGTCTGCCAGAAGCTTCCTAATTAAAAATAAACAGATTTATCATTTTCCTTGGTTACTGAAGCTCAGTTCTTAGAGTTGTCAAACAGTAATCAACTACTTTTCCTCCTTTTTTTTCTTTTATGTGTGTATAATTGAGGATGCAGGCAGAGATGTTGCATGATTGAGCTGGAGCAACTGATAATGCCTTTATCAGCACTGGGAGACAGGTATTGTAACTCATCAAGAAGAGAAGTTTGGCTTGTGCTGATGCCTTAAACGCATCTCTGAGCTAGGGGATACCAAGATAGAGGAGCTAGGATTTCACTGGTGAGTGGAACAGATCACATGAGGATTCTGGCACTCCCTGTATGGCGTGCTGAAGCCAGCGTGCCAGCGGTCACTGAATTGATGGTATCAGCTTCAGCTGTGGAAAGTGTCCCAGACTGATACGTGAGTAGGGGGGTGTAGCAGCGCTGGTAGGCAGTGGTGACACTGAAGAGTTTGCTGTATCTCAGAGCACTGCTGGTAGTGACTGTCTTCAGTCTTGAGGAACCACAGAGAGCAGAACTGAAAATGCCGAAGGATTATAATGTTTTTCAAATGCTGATTGCAGCACTTTGCTGCTTTTATCATCGTAAGTCTATTATCAGAGTCAAGGTAGGTGCTCTTTTCTAACTACAGTGTGCTAGTCAGTAATGCTTTCAGGTTTTGTTCAGAAGTGTTTGTTTTCATACCATGGTTGGGTACAGAGTGTTTCTCTTTCAAAGAACACCTTTACAATTCACTATTGTCTCAGAGAGAAGATTAAACAACTTGCAGTTTCATGAGCCTGAAGCTGGCTGTCTTTATGTTTAGAGACTAAGTAAAAATGCCCTGGTTTGGACTTGCTGAGGAGGATTTTAGCAAATTTTCAAGTTTTCAGAATTTAACTGATCAGACCATTTGGTTCCCTAATTTTTTTCACCTATTTAAGGAAAACACAGACAACTGTGCTCAGGAGCACAGGTGTTTTTTAAATGCTTCAGACAATTTTAGATTTGTCCTTATATTTTAGATGTTTTTTAATTGCAAGATGCACAAAATCATATACTCCTAGGAAGGTTTGGAAGAAATATTTAAAGGTGGTCTAGTCTAACCCTCCCGCCATGGGTATGGACATAATTTACTTTATGCAAGAATACTCCATATGCACTGTAAGTCCAGAAACAGCCTTCATCATCATTTTGAGTTAAACTTACAGAAGTGTCTAAGTGACTTGGGGTTTGTACTCATGTGAGGCATCTGAACGCTTTTGACGATCTATGAGTTCAACTTTTAAATCTTTTTATTTAAGATTAACATGTGAATTGTTCTTTAACACCGTAGAGCATTTGCAATGAAGAAGGATGTGAAGGTTGCTATCTTCTGGCCATGGCTTTCAAACTTTGATGGAGGCACTTAAAAGTTGGGAACAGCTGTCCCAATCTCTCACCTTCAGTGATTTAGCCTTGTAACTGTCCATTTCTGAAAGTGGAGTGTGGGGCTCGGTCTTTTGGGCACTCTGAAAAGGTGATTCTGGTCAGATTGACGACTTCTGACTGGGAGAGATGTCAGCAATTGCCATCACAATAGAGTGCTAAAGATGCTCTATTGTGCTGTAATTGATTTTCATTCTTGTTTTAGGGCTTAATTCTCCAGTTCTAGAACTTTTTAAATAACATTGGGGTTTATTGTTGGCTGTCAGAACAGTTAGAAAACTTGTTCTTGACCATGCATATGCCCTTTGTTTAACTTGGCATGAATTTCTAATACCTAAAATAGCGGTGGTGTTGTCGTGGCAACTTTCCATTTAGTCTAATCCATATAGTCTGTAGAGAAACTGAAACATTAATAGTGTTTGCTCTGTGGAGGGTAAAAAATAAAACCTTTTATGCAGAAACAAATTGCTGTTGGGATCTTTCAAAAATAATGTTCTATTTAAAGAGATTTGCAGCATTTTAAATAGATTTGAATGCATGTGTTCCAGTATGCAGATTTAGCAGTAGTTAAATCTGATGAACTGCTATTTGAAGAAGTTTGGATGGTAGGGAACTGGGATGCATTTGCTGAAGATAAAGTGGCTGTAGTTATAGAAATAGCTGGTGGTCAAATCAAGTAAGATCTGAACCTTGGGGCCCAATGGTATGAATTCTGTGAAATGCTCAAGGGCCTAGGATGGTATAAACAGTAAGATGGTATGAAATGAAGTTATCAGGGTTTTATTATTATTGTGGTTATTAATATTTTAATTATTATTTCATTTTTTAAAATCAAGCAAAATCAGTTTGTGTAATTAAATGAAGTTAATTCTTGGTTTTAATAGTAATTATACGTGTAATGAAATACCAAATTGATCCATAAATCAACATGCTGGAGTTCTCAGCTACCCCTGAGAGATTCAGATTTTTTTCTGCATTGTGATAAATTCATTGTTATCCGGTTTAATTGAAAGCAATGTGTGGCCAAGTACAGAGATGCCTTGTTTTGTCCCACCAAAGCAGTACAGCACTGAGCACTCACATTTTGCAGCACATAATTTTAGTGTGTGAAACTGAGGTCTCAACAGCAGATATTTGGGTTATTTTCCCATGCATTAATAGAAAATGTAATGATCAATGCAGAACATCTGAACTTGGATCAACTTAATTCTTCAGTCACGATGTGTCAATACCTTTAATGATCCTGTTTGGTTTTTATAGCTGTCAAGGTCAGCTTTTACATTGAGGGAAATAGAGAAACTTCAAGGCAAGGGACTCCTGTTTGTGTTTAAAAAAGAAGAAAGTAAAGAGAAAATACTAAATTGTGACTTGTGCCACTTCCAAGCCAAAATATTTTTCTTTAAATTTGTATTTTTTGGAAGAGAAGAAGTTAAGACTAATGTAGAGGTCTAAATTAATGAAACAACTTTGCTGCAAGACAGGTTTTTTAGTACTAGTCAGTATGGTTGTCATGATCAGAGGGGGAAGGGCCTTGAAGTTCAAGTATTCTCATTCTTAATTCTCTGCTATGATTCACCCTCAGCTGAAGCTGTGCAAAAGGGGAAAGCCACTCCAGTGATCAGGTCTGCCAAGTTCTGTAACTTCCAGCACATTGATGTAGCACATTAGTGAGTAATGTACTAATGCTGTGAAAGTGATGTGCATAAGAAGCCTTTTATAAGCAGCTACTTACTCCAAGTGCCATCTCTTATATTGAGTGAATTGCAAACACTTTTTATAGATAGTAGATCTTAATATTTCTTCAGTGTGTGATGATCTAAATCTGTTTACTGGCATCTTCAGGGTTCATATATCCAGTTTCAGCACACATGTGGAGGCAGTTGGATTTGATAACACGTGAGTTACATGTAATCACCACTCAGCCTTTTCAGTGTTAGATTTGTTGTTGTTGGAGAGGGGCAGATGTGAAGACTGACTCCTCAAAATTGGGTGAAATTTTGTATAGCTCCCTGAACTTTGATTTCCCATTGTCTTGTTGCTGAGTTTGAGTTTTGATGAGTCTTATAAAATTCTTTTCAATTTCTCATGGTAATTTTATAGTTACACCGCAGTAAAAGTTTGATTATCTTCTATCATAAATATGTAGATAGCACAGGGTCCACTGGTGCTCTGTGACTTCTGTTTGGTGGGAATGGGAATATTCTTCAGTAGGTATTTAATGCATTTAATTTCTTGGTAGTACTGTTATTTAGGTATGTCTCAGATTAAAAGAAACAAAAAAACTCTACATAACTGCTAACATCATTTACATTTGGAAATGCAGATCTCTAGGGTCACTGAGTGGGAGATTATGATTTGACTAACACTCAACTCAGGATTTCTCAGGATCTGTATTCCAGAAATGGAGCTCTCCTAGCTCAGAATGTGGTTATGTAGAAATGTAAAGATTTGTTGTAAGTGTGGTGGTGTAGTGGAAAATGATTGTTGAATCCACTACAATTAAGTTTTCCCATTACCTTCACTTAACATTAAACTGATCTTTGTACTAAAAGACTTTTTTTTAGTTCCCTCATTCTAAACAAGTATCTTGCTTGTTATTTGTCATGGTTTGAGTCCAGTTGGCAGCTACTCACCCCCCAGCCACTCACCCACCCCACCCTATCCCACCCCCTGGGGGAATGGAGAGGAGAATCAAAACTAAAACTTCTAGGTTGACAAAAAAACAGTTCATTAATTGAAATGAAGTAAAATATAATAGTACTAGTAAATAATAATAATGGTAACAAAGAGGAAAAAAGCCCAGGTGTTGCCCAGTACAGTTGTTCACCACCCACTGACTGATGTCAGAGCCTGTCCCTGAACTCCTATCAGCCCTGTTTCAAGGTAATTTCCCATTTTATGTACTGGGCATGATTTTCTGTGGTGTGGAATATTCCTTTGGCCAATTCAGATCACCTGTCATGGCTGTGCTCCCTCCCAGCTTTTTGTGCACTTCCTCACAGAGACACAAAAACATGAGAGACAAAAAAAGCCCTTAACTTAGGATAAACGTGACTTATCAACAATCAAAACATCAGTGTGTTGTCAACATTGAATCCAAAATACTGCACTGTACCAGCTACTGAGAAGAAATTAACTCTAACACAGCCAAAACCAGAAAAAAATGGCTACTTTTCTGTGAATGCCAGGGAACTTGTTGATCATAGTAACAGAGTGACAACATGCACATGATGAAGTTTATTTGATTTTAAAGAGCCCTTGCAGTCATGGGGAAAGTTTTCATGATCATTTGTTATCTTTTCGTCAGTAACCTCAAAAGTTGTCACCAGTTACCTAAAGAAGCATGTGGAAATCTTGTGGCTTCAAAATTGCCATTCTCCTGTACTAATTCATCTCTCTGAGTAAATCACCCATTCTATACCTCCTCTTACTTAACACAGCACTTGCTGTGTGACCTTTGTGCCCTCTGGAAGGTTAGAGAAAGCTGCCTCTCTGAAGAACGTTGCACCATCTATGGTTCAAGTTAATCAGAAAATGGATTCCTGTGTTTAGAAACTCCCTTTTTCCAGTTAGTTCTTTCTCAAAAAAAAAAAACAAAAACCAAAAACCCAACCCTGAAACCAACTATTCAGAAATACTGTCTATGTTTTTGTTTTGTAAGGCCTTGGCCAATGATGCTGCTTTTCTGTACAGGAAAAAACAAGACTGGCAAGAATGTTTTTGAAGAATATTGGAGCATTTGGTTATATGTGTAAATGTTCAATGCAAATGTGTTGTGTTTGGTGGCTTGTTAGTAGAGTTATAATTATATTTTATATTATATACACTGTACTCATTAAAATCTTATAAATTAATATAATTGTATATTTTCAAATGCTTGTATTCATAGATAGGCAGTCTGATTAGGATCACAAGGGCACAGGATTAAAGACTGAAAGGATCTCTGCAGCCAGTGAATTATATATTTATCCACAACTGGAACTTTGACAATAAAATATTCATTTTCTGTATTAACAAGTTGATTACTCTCTAGTGGCTTGGAATTAGAGGAATTTTGTTATTTTTCACTTTTCCAGATGTTTTTGGTGTCCAGTGTCTGTGTGTCCTCTCCCTTCTTTCTTGTTTCATATCTGTCTTCCCTCTTGGTATTTCCTGTGCTTGCCCCAGTGTCCCCTTCATATTTTCTGTCAATAGGTGTTTCTGTTAAATTATCCCCTTTGCTAAAAGCTGTGTAAATCTCACAAAATTTAAGTTTTTCATTAATCACAAATCTCCCATCTCCTCATTTGTATGGAGGCTCTGTAGGACCTAGTGATTTTACCCAGTCAAAAAGTCACAATTCAGCATTCATGGTGTACTTAAGCAAGCATAACAGGCCTCCAGTGTTGGAGAAAAGATGGATTTATGAGAAATCTGAAATAGGTTTGGTTTAGATGGATTTGGTACATTTATTAAAACTTGGGAAGGGTATGGACTTGACTTTCTTCCTCAGATCACACTTCAGTTTTCACAAAGCTGTTCTCATTTATCTCTAATTAACGTATCTTCTCTTTTTCTTTTTTTCCTGAAACCTTCAAGGCCACAGGAAATCAGGTGGTTCCAAGGCTGCCTGTTGGGCTCATTTAACTGTCACCTGGCAGAGCAGTGCAAAGCACCAGGAAGTAATTGAGATTGGATGGAAAAGTGGCCCCCTTTAGTCTGGTCCCCGTAACAGTCCTTGGCTGTGTTTTGCATAAATAATACTTTGCCAGAAGGTTACAAAGAGAGATGATGTGAATTTTGGCTTTATCTGAACTGAATAAGGGGATCTAGCATGACAGATTTTGGACGACTTCCAAACAGTTTCTAAAATTAAAAGCCTTTCCCTCATAATTCAAATCATTTTAGGAAAAATTAAAAAAAAAAGAAAAAGAAAAAAACCCCACAACCAAACAAGAAACCCAAAACAATAAACCAAACACATCATCACCTTAGAGAGGAGTTAATTAATAACAATACAGAAATAACTGTGGGACTTTTCTTTTGTTTACTACCAACCTCATAGAGTAAATTATTATTCAGCACAATCTAATGTGATAAATTCTGTTAGGATGGTTGACACAAGAGCTTGATATAGTGAGTTGCCTTTGAAGAGTGCCAAACACTCACATGAGAGTAATCCCTTGGATGCATAAGCAGTAGATTATTGTGAGAAATTCCCATTAAAATACATTCACAAATTTCAGAGTCACAGCACATTCTGGTAGGTAAGTCAAGTCCTCTTCAAATTTGCCCTAAATGAGATCATAATTTGATGTTTTATTTCCTTAAGCTTTGATATTTTCTGGGTTTGGTATGCTAGATTAACATTTGTGTGAAAAAAAAAAAAAAGAGTAAAATAATATGTAACATTAAGGATAGCTTGTTACATCTGTAAGCACAGTTTGTTAATGGCCCTGAAGTAGAAATCCTTTGTGAAATATATAAACTGCCAAGGAGTTTCTTTGTTTGTAACTCTTGACTGAAAGTTTTTCCCTCCTTCTAAAGTCTTGGCTCTCCAGGTTTTTCATAGTGTATGTAAGTAGGATTGAGGGCTTTTGCCAGCAGGTGATAATATTGTATTGCTAGGTAGTTATGTATTTTTATTTTAAGGACCTGTTCATAAAAACTCAGCATGGCAAAAATATCTTAAAATAGCACGGGGACTGGAAACAATGCAACTAAAATGTGAACAAACAGTTCTGGAAAGCACACGCTTACGGGGAGTTCATTGTAGGCCAGGAAAAGCATCTGTATTTGAAAACAGTTCTGTTGATTTGATTTGCTTTTTTATTCCAGGGATATCTGACAGGGTTATTACTATTGAAATCTCAAAGTATTTAAATGGGAAACTTCCCTGTGTTGCTCCAACTGTGTTTTGTTGCAAAATACATGGAAGTCTTCAATTTTTCCCTAGATTATTTTAAAATTTCTTTTTACCATCCGCTTTACTATCTATCTGTAAATGTAAATTCAGCTTTCTTTCTGTCATTGAGTAGGAGCCAGCAAAGTCTTAGGCAAAGAAATAAAACAAGGAGATACTAAATGAGGGTTTGACACTATGAAGTTAGTGCAAATTTACAGCCTACCGTTGCTGCCCATTGAATTTTGGGTGCTACTGGGGAATGAGGCTGAAACATCTGCATCATGTGGAATAAATCACCTTTCTTTTGAAAGAAAGCCCACTGGCATAGCTAATAATTGTTGTAAGCCTACCCTCTTCTTTATTTACAGGCTTGCACAGTCTGTGCCTGGAGTGATTTTTGAGCCTTGCATGATGTGAAGTTCAGTGAATGCAAAGATTCTTGCAGAGCAGAGACCTTGGGTGTAGTGCTTAGCATAGAAGGGTATGGGCTGGTGAGATTACAGACAGTTCAGTCACAATTCTCCTTTAATAGGTTCTATAAGAAATCAGCCTTAGTGAATAAAAAACTGTCCAGGAAGATATGCTATTACTAAACTTGCTTACCCTGACAGTTTTCCCCTTGTGTATCCTGGCGTTTGTGCTAGCCACTGGAGTTCTTTCACTAAGTTCTGAGTTGCATAAAGGTTATTTAAGCATGTTTGCTTCATCTCAGGAGATGTCCAACCTCTCTGACAATCAGAGTATATTCCATGTGGTAGACCATGGTCGTGGGGATTTTTAACAAAACAAAAATTATGAATGTTAACAATTTAGTTGACTTGGATTCCTTCAATGTTTTTCTTGCTGTGGTGTTAGATGTAGTTCAAGTTCAATATGTGTCTCATTAACGTCATTTGAATAATGAAAAATCCATTCTGAAGAAATTCTAGGTTTCTATGCTGTATTTGTAATTATTGTGTATCTCTAAGTGGATCATCCTGGTATTTTTAAGATAGTTCATGTCAGTGCCATGGATGAAACTTGTCCAGTCCATTTCATCCTGTATAAGGTCTTTGGTAGAGACCTATAGTTCTTTTTGTTGGCTAGAAGTATAACTCTCCTAAGCAAATTCAGTTATTGCCATGGTATCCTATATTCTGTTCTGTTTTCAATAGCTCTGCCTACCACTGAGATAAAGGGAAATGCCTTTGGAAAGATGGTAACGATTTCTATTATCAAAAGCATCTTTTGAAATCTTAAATACGATTCACTTGAAAGTAGTAGTTCCTCTCAGAAGATCAGCAAAACACACAGCTATGACTTTAAAGTCTTGTTATACCATTGGATGTTTTTGTTTACCCTGGAGGGAGTATTTTAAAAGTTCTCTAGCCACTTCCTTGTGCAGTCAGGAGAAAAGGTGCTTTTGAAAAGCCTCAGCTCAGTTTGTGTGCTCTTCACTCTACCTTCAGCTTGTGTAAATGCTATAATACTTGCTATCATTCTCTAAGACGTGGCAGTGCAGGGGCTGTTAATTTTAGAATCCTTGCCAGTCAGCTTTAGATGGGTTCCCAGCCATTTGAGTTGGGAAATACAAGGGGTAGTTGTGTGCCTGAGGTCCTTCACCCGTGCTGGTCTGATTCGTCACAAGGGTTTGGAGTGGAGGGGGAACTTGTGGCCTTCCCTATGTTTTGACACTTCAATATGCTTTTGGATTTTAGTCCTCACCAAGCCTCTTCTGTGACTCCTTGTACATCCAGTAACTTCATGTTGTACATGGGTTTATGAACGAGCCCTTTCAGTGAAGGTCTTCTCTTTTTTTGTGGCATGAATCTTTCTCCACAGTCTTCTCATAAAGCTTGGAAGGAGTTGATGCAAAACCTTGATGTACAGAAGCACAAAGAATTTGCTCATTGGTGAAAATACTTGTCCATTTTGAACCAGATTTGTATGGATAAATAGTACCCTATTCTGATTTATAGAAGGGAAACTAAGGTGAAAAGTAATTCTTTACCAGGCTGTTTCATCTTCTGCCTTTCTATGTTAGCTACTAGTGTTTCTCTAAGAGAAGCTTTGGTTTTCTCTGAGAAAAGCAGAGAGGAGAATTTATCTCAGAAATTTCTCTGGGCTCCCAGCATGTTTAAATTATCTAGGCAGCAGGATGCCTCCTCTGGCATTATTCCACCAAAAATCTGCTGTCTGGTAATCTGTTGTGATTCAGTCTGCCTGAAATTGCAGGGAGTGTTGTTGAAAGAAGTGTTAAATGTGTGCCACCTGCTCCCACGGTTAGGTGCTGTGAGTATTCACTGTGAAGAAAAAGCTATAGAGAGCAGTGTTCGTGGAAAGAACAGGAATTGGTGGGCAAGCCTTCACAGTTCTTTTTTAAATAATGCATGTGTTCTTTATTTGCATCAGTGTGTCAGTTAAAGGAACCCACGAGCTCTGGCTCATATCCAGACCTAAGAAAAAATCCATAATGCACGGGAGCAAAATGCTGCATTTTGCTGGAGGCCCCCTCTCCCTCTCTCCTTGTCTTTCTTTTTTTCTCTCGCTCTTTTTTTTTTTTTTTTTTTTTTTTTTTTTAATCTTTCTCTGAAGAGAGGGTATACTCTGATTCTTTGATCAGTGTAGAACATGTTCTCAGGCTTTTGAAACTTTTCAGCACAACAAAGATGGGCTGGAGTCCCAGCCCTTGGAGAATGAAAGGAAGTCCAAAGTACTTCCTCCTCTGAGAGCTTATGAAAGAGAACGTGTCTGCTCTGGAGAAGATCCTGCACCTCACTGTTAGCAGCACTGCATCCCTAGAAGACTAGCGAGCCAGAGTGGGCCAGCATGAAAACTGTGCTCCAAGAAGAGATGAAGACAGAAATTTTCCAGAAAATCACATAATAGCTGTATAGTGGTGATGGAGATATCTTCAAGCAAAACTCATGCCTTTTGTGCTAAAGGGCAGCAAGAGCTTTTGTCCTTTAGGAAGGGAACATCTTGAATGTGCACATTTAATGACCATTAGGAGTAAACCCCTTAAGATTGCAATTTTACTTCAGCAAATTGATACTTTGGCAACAGAAATATTGAACAACTAAGTGTGTCCAGCTTAGTGTGTCCTGTCTTGATGCGTTTGGAATGTTCTTTACTAGTTGGGTTCAAAAGGGGGCTGCTGGGAAAGAATCTAAATTTAAAGTGGAAGTTTAAACAGGAGGAAGAATATTGGAACAGGGCATTTGGGTCCAGCTCCATTTTTTTGGATATAGTTAGAATTCCTATTGGAAAGAGGAAGTAGGAGAAGTGACTTTATAGGTGTGTCATTATTAGTTTGGTGCACAGGCGAACCCTTTGCTCCGTTCTGTGCGGTGTAGAACAATCACATGTTATCTCACAGAATGCTGGAGTTTGCAAATACAATCTAGAGAGCAAAGCCAAGCCAGCCTGCTGAAAGCAGCACCTGCATTCCAGTGCAGGTCATATGATGAAGTTATAACCCAGGTAAAATGTTAATCACTAAACTTGGCACAGTTGAAGCTTTTAATCTTTTATTGCAGTTTTCTAGGGAGAGGCAAGTTATGGACAACAGCCCGGAAAAACTGAAGAAGGAGTTAGAGGAAGAACTGCAGCTGAGCAGTGAGGACTTGCGTAGCCATGCCTGGTACCACGGACGTGTTCCTCGGCAGGTACGTGGTCTTTGCATCGCCAGGTGCGCTTGGAGCTTTTACAGACAAGCAGAATTTCACTGATGTGCTGTACACATCTCTGATACCTGAGTTAATTTAGTAGGAACATAATGCCTGTTTGTATGACAGCTGTGGTATTTATCACAGCTGGGCATAAAATGAGGCTGAGGAAGGATTCAGGGCAGATCCTGGTGGAAAATAGATACATTTCGTAGATAGATTTTTGTGCAGTGAATAAATCTGGAAATGGAATTTAAGCTTTGTCTAAGAGTACTAGGGTCATGTATTGTTTAGAGAACACTGGCATTGATTTGGTTCAGTATTCTTAATGAAAGTTAAAAGATTTTTTATTTTCCTTCTTGCGCTTGGAACTTGGGGAAGAGGGAAAAAAACAAAAAAAACCAAAAAAAAACAAAAAAAAACCCAAACAAACCCCTAACAAAATCGATTCGGTCACTGAGATTTTGATCCGTACATACGCAGTTACAGCCATGGTAAGGCTGAGGCTGGATCGGAGCTTCCAGAGCCGCTGGAGCTCCCCCTGCGGGCCTCCCTTAGCCCCGGGGCAGGGCCGGCTCAGCTGCCGCGCACTCGACGCTTGGCTCTGGGGGTCCTTTTTATCACATGAAAGGACTAACTCAGAACAGAAGAACAAGGTGTCTCTGACTCTTCCTAGTCATTAGTATTTACATGCAATGTTTACAAAGAATTAAAAAAAAAATGAAAGCTTCTGTCATGTAAGGTAACAATGAAAAGGCAGAATCCAGGATCTTGTATTAATGGCCTCTAAACTTCAGTGTGCCTCTATATTCAGATGCTTTAAACTTAAAATCCTGAGTCACTGCTTTTCCTTCCTGCCTTATTTTCTATTAGCAAACTAGATGAAATTCACATGCAAAAGTGGCTCAGCTTCTGGCTGCTGGCTCCTTCCAAGAAGGCCTTTCAGATCTCTGTTGTGGGATCAGATTTTAATTAAGAAATGGAGGCATCATTCTTCTACCACACTTCATGCTTTGCTTTTGTATTATGTATATTTTGTACTTGTGGCTTTGTGTATCCTCCCAGAGTAGCCAAATTAATTCCTGTGTTTAAGAAAATTTCATTGTAATGTATTGTTTTCTGATTCTGAAAGTAATTTTTTTGTATAATTATTTTTCCTCAAAGGTGGCAGAAGACCTAGTTCAAAGAGATGGAGATTTTCTGATTAGGGATTCTCTCTCCAGTCCTGGGAACTTTGTTCTTACCTGTCAGTGGAAAAATACCCCTCAGCATTTTAAAATCAACAAAACAGTTCTAAGACTCAGTGAAGCCTACTGTCGTGTTCAGTATCAGTTTGAACTGGAAAGTTTTGACACTATCCCTGGCTTAGTTAGATACTATGTTGGGAATCGCACACCGATATCAAAGCAGAGTGGAGCAATTATTTTTCAGCCTATCAACAGGACTGTGCCTCTCAGGTGTCTAGAAGAAAAATATGGTGTAACTCCAGTCCAACAAAAAGAGCCAAGGACCCCTGAAGGAAAAACAGAAACTGCAAAAAGGCTGAGTCTTGGCATAGCCAGCATGCAATCCCCGGAGCAGAGCATACCCAGAGGAAATCTTTTGAGGTACCTTAATTTTGCTGTCCTTATGGAAGGAAATGGAGTAAGTGTATCAGCTCCTGGTGGGGGTGATGTGAGTTTTCACTCTGATTTGAGATAGAAGATTAGGCATGAGGCTTTGCTGATTTTAGCAAAGGATCACAAATACACAATGTAGAGCAAATGTAGACTCTGGAAGCACAACAGCACTGCAGTGACATGGCAAATCTCGGCCATGTAAGACAAAGGATTAAAATAACATCTTGCTGCTGCTCCAGAGAAGTCTGTTTTTCTGTAGCTGCCTCCTGAAATAAAAACTCCAAGTGTGGGATAATGGATCCTAATTTCAGTGTCCAAGTCAAATGTTCCATTGGAAAGGAAATACCTTAATAAATGCTGCAAGGTGACACATAGTGTAGCCTGTTGTACTGCTGCTATGACAGCAGCTTATGAATGAATGAAGTATCTTTTATTATCATAAGCTGCCCAAGTGGAAAGCTAAAGATCCTTGCACTGGTTATGATATGTTCGGGGAGTTAGATATGTATTTAAAGTGCTGCATATATTGATATGTTTTTCTTTGTATTTTTGTTTACCCTAGAATCAAAGAAAAAAGTGGTAGCCAGCCAGCTAGCTTGGATCATGTTCTGGAGAAAAGATTCCCTTTAAAGGCTCACCAGTCAGAGAGCTATCTGCTAATAGGTATGTTTTGTAATTAGAAGTTTCATGCTTAGAATCCGTGTGTGTCCAGGTGGTCTGTTACTCTTCAGACCAAAGTGAGACTACTGAATGTTCTAAGTACTGTAAATACTTTATATTTAATGGCCACTGTAAGCTGTGTTAAACCACTACTACTCTTCAAGTCACTGGAACAGGAATTTTATTTACAATGCACCAGCTAGTTGAAAACCTTAGCACACAACTCAGCAGGCTTCCACACCAAAAAATGACAGCTGTGTTTGGCATCAATACCTTTTTTTATGGTATTACCTTTCCTCACTTGTGCTCGACAAGAACTGACTTGTTTCACTTAATGTCTTTCTGTCAAAACTTTATTAAGTAGAAGTGATGTTTCATGGAAATTCTGGTAACCACTTTTTCTCAGGATAAACTATGCAGATGAGGTAATGTTCCTCACTAGGAGAAAAACATTACCATGCCTTTTGTACTCAGTTCTGTTCTTCCATCTCTGTCAATCTCTCTACCCTCCATCCCTTTTGCTTTTCACTCCCTTTGCTGCTGTCTGGTTCCATGGCCACTATCATCCTAAGCAAGGGATCCAGGATGTGACAACACTTGGATCAGTTGTTGATTGGGGCATTTTATTTCTCAGAGTCTTCAAAGGTTTAAGCAGTTGTTTCCATACTAACACACTTGTGTATAGAAACTTGCAATAATGCATCTCTTCCCATGTGGACAAACAAGTATTGACTTCCAAGGCTGCTCATTTTGAATACAGTACTGTTAAAATTCTTCATGCCTATTGTAGGAGGAGTTTTCAAGACAAAGAGAATACTAAGTATTTGTACAGTGAGGCTGTATTTTGATAGAAAGAATGTGCTCCTGTGTTTTAACAGTGGGATGGACAGACATTTATAAGGCAAGTTTCTGTCCCTCTGTAGTTGAATTGATTATTCCAATCCATGGCTGCAGATACTTTTACTTTGGTACTACATCAGCCTGAAGAGTTCTGCTGTGCATTTTGTCATAGGGTCCTTTGAGCAGGTCCTGTTATCATACTGCTTAGGGGTGGTGACAGCCTGTGATTTGGAGTTTTTGTTAGATATCTGTAATCAAGCAGTAACACCCACACAATGCAACTGGCCACTTTGCTGAAGATACCAGCAAATGCACCAAGAGTTGCAGATTGGGAATGTCTGACACAGGACTCAATCCCATATCAGATGCCAAGGTTTGCATATGCAGCAGGTATAGGATGAGGCATAAATACCCAGAAGTATATGGATCCAGCTCTTCAAACTAGCTCTGTTTCACAAAAAGATTAGCATTTCTGAAGTTCATTCCTTCCATACCTTAGTTCAGGTTCAGGCATGACTTTGGGAAGTTTTGCTTTCATCTCAAACATGTCATTCTCAGAAATGACTCATCTTCTATGTGATGCAGCTGGAAGTTGCTGTTTTTATAGCCTAGATCAGGTTACAAAGAAACTCCTATTCCAAGCCATGGAGGCCATCCAGCTCTGACAGGATAGCCTATGTATGCAGCAGGGACTGGAAGTATTGTCAGCATTACCACAGAATGATACTATGGTGCAGCTGTTCCATGTATTTGGGATTTTGGGAGGATCAGCAAGTGAATGGAATTTGCTGGCTAGGTCATTCCTCAAAATATACTGTTTTGCCAGCAAATAATTGACATGATCTGATGATATTATCCTTAGGAAATTGCATTAGGAGATGAACCCTGGCACAGGAATTGTATGTATTTTGGCCTTCTAAAACAGTGTCTTCCCCTGCAGGTTCAAGACATCCATCTCGATTACCTGAAGCAGATGCAAACTCCTGTCCAAGCTCACCTGGATTTAGAACAGGCAGTGAACCATCTCTAAGCCCCACAGTTGTTCAGAAAGTTACCTCAGAGTCCCAGCTAGGGGAAGCTCTTAGAGGATCAGACAGTCAGCTCTGGCCGAAGCCTCCCCCTAAACCCAGCAAAGCACTCCTGATGAAGCCCCCAGATTCTCCTGTGGCTTCCCACGGCTCTGAAGGACAGTATTGGGAACTGAACCCTGCCAGACATCCTACAGTAGCAAAACAACACTTATGTCAGAAAAACAGCTATGTGGAACATCTGACACAAAAGGAGAGGGCAACATTCAGGAACTCTGAAACAAGCTATTTGATCCTTGATGATGATCCTGCAGTGAACCCTGCAGATCCTTTAGAAGCTTCAACTCAGATGGCTGAAGAAGACAGCATCTTTTCTGCACCCATTTATGAGACAGTGTCTAGTTTTAAACCAAATGATTTTGAATCCAAACTACTTCCTCCTGAAAACAAGCCATTGGAAACATCCATGTTAAGAAGAGTTAAGGAGCTTTTCACCAACAATAACCCAAAGATTATTGCACAGCATATTCTTAGAATGGACTGCAAGGTAAAAAAAAAGATAACGAGTTTTATTTTCTATTGTGCCAGTTTAGACTTTTTAAAGAACTGATTTGAGAAGAATAATGGGAAGATTTGCAGCTAATACAATACTTGTATTCCTTGCAGGAATTTTTAGGGTGTTTGTTTTCCATATAAATTCATTGCAATTTCCATTTCCTTCCATTTGTTCACAAACTCTTGGACTAAGAATGTTCACAAACTCTTTGGACTAAAGGTCTCTCATTGTGCTTGACTTTAGATTCAAATTCTCAAAGTTCCATATGTCTTTTAAATCTCCTATCAGTTGCTGCATAACTGTGATTCAGCCTTTCTCTATTGAGGAAGAGCTGTCTGCTGTAAAGAGCTGTGGGGAGAACTGCTCACGACAGGAAATAGCTCCTTAGGGCAAAGAGCAGACATTACCTGGCTGCCACATGGCCATTATATACAGTGTTCAATGGAATGGAACATATTTAAACTTCTAAAACCAGCTGCTCTTCCAATCTTTGTCTGAGTGCCTCTCTTACAGCTGGATAGGCGGTGTGGGGAAATAGCTATCAGGACATGTGCTCTTCTCTCTTGTGAGAGAACTGTGCTAGTGGAATTGCATAGAAAGATGTAAAAAACACAAGGAACTATTTTTCACATTGTAGACTGGTCAGCTGCCAGGGCTTGGAAATCCAGGCTAATGGATCAGAAAGACTGAAGAATCATCTCATGAGATGATGACTTTGTGTAATGGAAGAAATGTAACTGCAGTTAAATCTGCATAACTTTGCTGGTGTGACTGAGTGCTGTACCTGCTGCAGAGCAGCTACAGGAACCAAATGTATGGTGGGTATCTAACCCCCCAAACTTTGTTGGGCTTTGGTGGTTTTAGTCTTTTCAAGAAGAGTTTGAGAAGCGAAACATACGGCTCCTTACTGCTCAACTCCATTGCAGACAGGAAGGGAAGTGGGAGCGGTGATGCTCCGGAAGAAGCACATCAGTAGCACTCTGCTGGTGCTGCTGCCCTGAGGGACACCCAAGGGCTGAGGAGGGGGCCGTGTGTGAGTCCTGCCAGCTGCTGGGGGCCTGCCAACAGCAAACACAGATTTTTCTTTCCTCAGTAGCACTGTTGGCTGCTGCTAAGTGAGGCTTCATACAGACAAAATGATTCAGAAAAACTCAGCTCCACAACTGCTCACTCTTTTCAGAAGTGGTAGATTGAGGTTTCTTTACTATGATTCCAAGAGTATTAAAGAATTCTCTAACATTAGTTCCAAAATTCAACCCTTCCTTCCTTCAACTTAATAACTGGATTATCTTTAATATATGGTTAAAGAGTATGTTGCTTGAAGGCATAGGATATGCATGCCTTAGAGAACTAGTGAGTTTATATATATGTGTGTATATAATAGTCAATTAGCTCATTAGATTCCTTATTTTAAATACTGTAAACTTTGCAATGGAGCTAAGGCACCAGCTAGCCTGCTGGAATTAATTAAGAGTCATTGAAGGGCTTTGCAGAAACAGATTTTTGTATTTTGGAGCAGGAACAGTAACTAGCTGGGACAGGTAGAAAAGTCTGTTTGATGTTCACCTCCGAGTGCTGAGCCAATGCCTGTCATTTACTGGCAGCTTGTTGCCTAGAGTGCACTGATAAGAACTGCATGATGCAATGAGATTGGCCTGTGAATTGGGCCAGAATGAATGCTTTGTACTGAGATCTCAGGCTAAAGTTCATATGTCCTGTGTGTCATCAGTAGTTCAGTTTGCCTTTTAAATGATGACATTTCGAATAAAGAATCACCCATATGGTAAGTGATGAGGTGTGTGTTTGCCACTTGCATACCTGTGATGGAATAGCAATCAGTGTCTCCTGGGGCTTCATATCACTACTGCTTCTCTAGAAGTGAAACAGGTTTTTCTACAGTGCTGTTTTGTACTGGTGAGGCTTGTTGTGCAGCCCAGATTGCTTTCATCATTTCATAGCCAAAAAAGCCTGCTGATGGGTGTATCAGAAAACTGCAGGCAGATTGGTTTGTAAATATGTCAACATACAGGCCTTAAAACAGCAGATAATCTTACACCATCATATTAACGTGGTTTTGCTTATTATTAGCAATTGTAATTGTTATTGAGATAATCAGTAGCTAATACAATCTGTTTAAAAAGCAAAGACAAATTGGTAAGGTGTTTGCTTTCACACACTGATTTCATTAGGCATTCAACATTGTGTCCTCCTTAGTCTTTTTTCTAATTCATCTTTATTAACTTTTATGAAGCCAATTCATCTTCAGGACCCTGTGGTGTAACCAAAACCATTCTGAGCAGTTTTTTTAGAAAGGGAAAAAAGCAAGAGTGTATGTCCTTAAGGCAAAGAGCGCTGCCTCTCTGACAAGGATCAGGCTAAGAGCACATTTCCTAGAAACCTGCACAGTAATCCCTTTCTGGAAGCAGATGATAAAGCATTTTGGTCACACCATGTATGTTTTCTGTTGGCTGTATCATTGAAAAAAAAATTTCCTTGGCTCTTTTGTGTAAGGCACTGAACATGCATTGGTTAAAATTTTCTTTGATGCCTGTATTACAATGTTGCATGCTGTGCACTTAGCTCTGTAGGCCATGCACTCACCTGGAGGACTTCTCTGTGCCTAGAGGTTTGTTGGTTTTTTTAAATGTTAGTTTCAAAATTCATGCTGAGTTTTTTGCACTTGACAGGTGGCAAGGATAGTAGAAGTTTCTGAAGAGATGAGGAGGAATATGGGAGGGAACTCTGGCCTTGAATTGATCACTCTGCCTTACGGACATCAGCTGCGCCTTGACCTGATTGAGAGGTAAATGTTCCTGTTCCTCATTGCCAGGGCAGATGGCCAGCAGCTCAAAGCATGGCTGCACTGTCCTCATTTCCTTCAAGAATGCTCTCCTGCATGTTCCCTGAATTCACATGTACAGATTATTTACTGAGATGGTATGTAAATACATTATGAATAGGAAAGGATTCTGTAAGGCTGAAGGCAACTGTCACATGTAGTACAGGGAAAGGGGAAAGGTGTTGAAAGCAGGGTCCTTGGGACAGCTGAATGCCATCAGCTCTGCTTTACAAGCTCAAGTAAACTAAAATTCAGGGGACCTATAATCTGAGCATGTAAGTGTGTGTGGAGGAGACTGAAAGGTAGAATCCTCCTGCATGTGGCAAGAATCAAGAGGATCTAATAAAGTAAAAACTATCAGCAAACCTTTCTGAAAAACCTCTGCACAAGTTGAGGGGAAACACTTAGGTTGTTCTGATCTGCATTTTCTCCTTCATATTTCAGTAGTGTGATTGCTGAGATATTGGAGGGGGGTGGAGTGTGGATCACAGGATTTGAATGTGGAGGACAAAGGGAATTGGGGCAATTTTCCCAGAAGTGTTCATTCATTCACTGCTTGAGCAGAATTTTGGATAGTTAGTAGTATCTCAGGAGAATTTATTAAAACATTAATTTAAAGCCTGTGTGTATTTATTCCATGTGTCATTATTGGTTTTAGTGCAAAGATGTTGGTAAGATTTAAGTTTGCTGGGCGTGCAAAGATAAAAATACACCTTTGAACTGATCTTTGAACACAAGTAAATTTAATCATTTGTAATTGGTTGAATGAATTGTTTCACTTCCAGGCACAATACCATGGCAATAGGAATAGCTGTTGATATCTTGGGTTGCACAGGAAATGTAGAAGACCGAGCAGCAACATTAAACAGGATCATCCAAGTTGCTGTGGAATTGAAGGACTCACTAGGGGATTTATATGGATTTTCTGCTATTATGAAAGCACTGGAAATGCCACAGGTAAAAATGTTTCCCTTTATGTTCCAAAATGTGGAGTTGTTTGATGGCTTATTTAATTTGATCAGTTTCTTCAAGACTAGAGAGAACATCAAAATCGTCCTCCTGACTATTCTACAACTCTGTGACTAGCAGTTAACTTTTCCTGCTGTTGGGTCAGTAATGGCTGTTCTCTGTTTTGCTTGAACAGATAAGCAGATTAGAACAAACCTGGAGAGCTCTAAGACACTGTTATACCCAGACTGCCATTATGTATGAAAAACAGCTGAAACCATCTTGCAAAGCTTTGCATGAAGGACAAGATGAGTGGACTAGTGAGTATGAGTGACACTGGTTTCTATTTGGCATTTTAACCTTCCCCCTACTGATTTCCTCTGGGGAGACAAGGCAGCTGCTCTTTCCATAGCTGTGTGTTGTATGTTAAAATGATTATGTAAACTTGTATAATGCCATATGATTATGAATGGAAGCAAAGAGTCTGCCAACCAAACATGGGTATGTGTTTGTGTGCCTGTATCCCTGCAGAATATAACATTCTTCCCACATCCCTACTTCCTCTGTGTGGAGCAGAAACTGACACATTGCATCATCTTCCCACAAAAAACAGGAAAAAAAAAATATCTCTCCTCACAGGAGAATTAATTCTGGCAGATTTTGCGTCTTATTTGCTTTGCCTGTTAGATCAGAGGATGAATCCTAAATAAAAAGAATGGGTTATGTAATTCTGGTCACATTAGATACTCCTGTGCCAGATGCACTGCAGCTCTAGTTTCTAAAGGGATGCAAGGCAGAGAAAATGATTTCTCAGAACATTTCTCCAAGAGAACAGGTAAACAGTGAAAACTTTTTAGCCTCATGGATATTTTTATTGGAATGACCAAATTTGAAAATGTTTAAAATCTCTGTGTTTAAAAAATGCGTTTAAAATCTGTTCCACCATCTAGTAATTCAGCAGAGCTTTCCCTGGTAACAAATGCAGCTTTCCAACACCGATTTGTGTTGGTCTTCTTCCCCAGCCAGGTTCCTGGAAACTGGTAGGACAGGTATATTTTTGAAGGCTATTTATCCTCCATTTGAAAGATGGAAGACAAATAGTAGTTTCCAACTTTAAAAAAGAACACTGCAGTTACACTACCTTCTTCAATCAGCACTACTGTCTGATGATATGAGATACATGATCATTACTCTATTCCAGAAACTGTAAGTGCTCCAGAGAACAACATCACAGTGCCACTGCTGATGCCTCTTGTTACCTTGATGGAGCGCCAGGCTGTTGCTTTTGAAGGCACGGAGCTGTGGGAAAGCAGTGACCAAAGCGGTGAAGTAATGCTCAGGCACCTGGGCGCAGCTCGCCTGATGGCGCAGCACGCCGAGGCGTTCCGCCTGGCGGCAGAGCGGCTGCTGCAAGGTAGGAGGGGCTGCTGCCGCAGCTGCGAGCCTGCCCCGTGCCCTGCAGGGCAGAGAGAAATTATCCTTTGGCAGGAGCTGAGAGAGTAGCGAATGTCCTGCAGGAAACTCGGGCTGAGGACAACATTAATATTGTTTAAAGCAGACAGTAAATGACTCACAACTACAGATCTCCAGCAAGCATTTTTGCTAAAGGTACTCCAAGTCCTCATGACTCAATATGCTGACCCTTCTGGCAAATGAACAGAAGTACAGTACAGGCTGAGGATAACTTCCTGTCCTCTGTACAATATAAAATTCCTCCTCTTGATTATTACGACTAAAATACCACCCTAAGATTCTTTACAACGGTGCAAGTTGCAGCACTGAGATTGTGACCAGGTACCTCCAGAAGGCAGCAACATGTTAACAGTAACTTTATTTTTTAAACGTGCAGTGGAAAAGTTAAGGGAGAGGGGAGAAACCTAGTAATTTCTGCAGGCAGCATGTACACCAGTAATTATATTTAGGATATGACTGTAATGACAATTCTAGACATTAGAACTGAGCAAGGCTAGCCTATCCCAGTGTGCTTAAAGCCATCAGTGTTACTAAAATGTCAAAGCTGGAAAGGATTTTCACTGTTTCACAAGCTTGTTAAAATCATTGTGCAAACAGAACCCAGTGCACTACAGCTTATTTGGAGAGAAGAGTTTAAAAGCCATTTCTACAGAATAAAGAAAAAAATTTAATGATGATACTGTGGGATTCTTTTTACTTACTAGGTTTCCAGCCAGATGAAGAGCTGAGTGAAATCTTCAAGACAGAATTTCAAATGAGATTGCTCTGGGGCAGCAAAGGAGCACAAGTTAATCAAAGTGAAAGATATGAGAAATTCAGCCGGATCTTAACTGCACTTTCCCGAAAACTGGAACCTCCTCCAGTGAAGCTGGTGGAACAATTAAGTATATGAGACTCTGGAAACACTATTTAAGTGAGATACTTGAAATAACCTTAGCATTCTTCTGGCAACTTGATACTGCACAAACTTCTTGCATTTCACAAGATGTTTAGAACTTTTAACTGCACAATGCACACTTGTTTTAAAACTACTGATTTCTAAACAAATTATTTATTTACTTCACCAAGTCATTTACTGATCCCTTTAAACAGTTAGGTTATCCCTTTATTTCCCCAAAGTTGCAGTGTTTAATAATGCCAAGGAGTAAGGGCACTGGCATCTTAAATATTAAGATGAAGCAAATAGTGTAAATAAAATGATAGATTAATTACCTGACATGGCAGAAAATTTGTTGTTTAATATTCGTTTAATGAATATAAAAAACTATGTAGATAGAATTGTGAAATGTATCTTTTTTCAAAATAATTTGCATATTTACAAATCACAAGAAACACTACAAGTTGCAGAAATGATCTTTATCTGTAACCAGAAGGCTCAAAGTGCCTATGAAACTAGAAAATTAGTCTGTGTATGTGTTGGGACAACTTCCCCTTTTCTTAAAGACAGCATCTGTAGTACTTCAGCTTTTGCTGGAGCCTGCACAACAGCTACTCTGCCAGGAATGAATGATGAAATGGCAAGAACAAACAATCCAGATAATTAAAATGTTTTCAGACATGAGTAAATGTGGGTGTATGCATGTATGTATGTATTAAATTTGCTTCATTTACTCAGGTGAATCACTTTGGTAAGTACTTTTTCCTTGGATGAAGGCAAAGCATAAGGTGTTACCATGTTTTATAGGAAATCAGCATGCACAGAGTTTATTACACAAAGAGTCTTAAAAGCAAATCCCACTTTGTCATATACAGAATTGGTGAATAAGGTTTATCCTCAGACATTGTACAAATATTTAAGAACTACAGTCAGAGCTGCATGTGCTTGTTGTCAGTAAGCCTATTTCTGGGGTGAGATACAACCACAGCAGAGGCTTTTACCACCTGAACAAGAATCTACAGACCTCAGACTAAAAGTCTGCCTGTCAATCTTAACAGAAGACAAACGGGGAAGCTAATTACTTAGACCATGAAAAGATTTTTTTATTCCATGAAAATATTCTCAACAGAGAACACTATTTTTAAACAAAGCATTTAACATTTAAGAAATCAACATGTGCACAAAAAAGGATTAAAAAAATTACTGGAAAATGTCTGCTTCTTTAAGACAACTCACGTTCAGAATTTTAGAGTAAGTGATTTATAAGCTGTGCAAGTACAAATGCTTTTTCCTATGTTTAATAACCCTCATACAAGTTGCACTATCCCTCTTGAAAGCAACCTGCCTCCAAAGGAAGCAAATCCTGGATTCAGAAAAACAAACAGTAGTGTGAAAAGAACATTTAGTCTTTTACCAGGAAGTTTTATTACTGGCCTCTGAGGCTGTTAGCCAGGCAGACCACAGGCCCTTAACCAGAAAATACACAGATCACATTTCTTCCTCTTCACAGAATTATAGAATCACAGAATATTCTGGGATGGAAGGGACCCACAAGGATCACTGAGTTTTCACCAAAATAAAGAAAGCACTAGATTGTAAAAAATGAAAAAAAAAAAGAAAAAACAACCCCAATCCCAACAACCCCCCCCCCCAAAGCCCCCAACCCCCAAAAAAACTACCTAAGTAGTTTTGTCAGTATTGAGTAATGTCACATTATTATATAAATAACCCTGTATACAAGCTCCAAAAATCTAAACTTCAGAGTTTAATAGGCCCCAAAGTACACTAGGTCAAGCTGTGTAATAGTGGTATACATAACAAAAGGAATAAACCCCTACACAAGTCACTCAAATTCAGTTTTACTGGTAGTACAGTTCCTAATAACACTGAAATGAAAAAGAATCCAGCACTGCTGCATCCACATATTGCTTCAGACCCCAAAAAACCAGGATGTTTTAATTATTATTCCATAATACACTGCCAAACAGCAGGTGGCTGGGTTGACAAGCTTGTGTTGATGTAAGCATCCCTCCCCCCAACATCTCTAGTCTAATTCTTATCACCCTAATCAATCAGATATGATGTATTTATTAATAGAACCACAAATGGGAGGCAAGACAACATAAGCAATAGGGGCACTGCAGACAACTATATTTACACGTATAAACATATCCAAATTTCAATTGTTTACAAGTAAAAGTGCACAAAGATCATTACAAAGTATCACTCAAATGTCACCTTGTCCATACAATGAAGCATCACCTGGAAATGGACTAGCACTGCAGTAATTGAAACTGGAACGTCATAGTGAAAAACTAAAAGACAGTTTCCATAAAAATCTTTTAAAAAAATATTAAAGTCAAATGAAGAGATACACGTTTCAATGTATAAAATTCATGGATGCACCATGTATCCAGTAAAGTAGAGCTCTAGAAAACACCTACCGTGGCTACCTCAGCAGCTGCAGCACTGTGAAAAGAGCTGAGACACAAAGCCCTTTGTGGGATACTGTAAGTGGTAGTGTTGGCAAACAACAGATTTAGGCACTCTAGTTTAAGGCAGCAGTTGAATGGCAAGTGGTTGACTTCTAAAAACAGTCATTAGCCTGCAGTGGTGAATCCTCTGGTTGTGCTCCAGGCTGTCAGTGCTCAGAACAGGTTACTGAAGGGCTGAAGATGGACCACAGTTCTAGGAGTTTCTCTTGATTGCATTGTAGGCTAGAGCTGAGATGCATTATTTCCCCAAATCAACAAAATACCTTTCAGTTGCTTATCAGTTATGCCAAACATCTGGAATGTAATGATGGTTGCAGTGGTATTGTTATAGCAGCACACATGGATACTGGGATGAAACTCTAGTGCTGAAGATATTTAAAGAAAATGATTTGTTACAAACTAAGACGAGCAATGATGCCAGAGTGTTACACAGAACATGCCTGACTGTCCTAGGCATGCAGGAGGAGGTTAACGGCGAGCATGGAGGTGGCACAGGCAGACTGATAACTGACACAGGGCTCTAAATGACTGCCAATAAAAGTGAGATGGAAAAGAGCATAATTGGGAAAATCAAAGTGTAGCACAAGCTAAAATATAGTTTGTGCACCTGGGACAACCTAGGACAATGAAAATAAAGCAATTTTAGGAGCAGTAGCCTTTTTACTCTGGTAATGGAACTCTATTTTCCTGCACAAATTGAAGATTTTGTAATACATCCTTACCTATATATGGAGATGCTAAGATGTTAGTGACTACTAAATGTATGTTTGCATGCATTCATGCAACTAGCTTTTCCCTTGGGCCTCCCAGTCTAGTTCCCCTCCCCTCCCCACCCCCACCCCCCCAGCAGCTGCATGTAACCTCCTTCAAGATCTCGCCCATTTTCTCAGAAACCCGCTTCAGGAACCTGCAGTCCAAGAGGAAAAAGAAAAGAACAAAGTTACTGAAGGCCTTTAGAAGACAGAGAAGCGTGCTCAGTTCTAACAGGCCATTCTCAGTGGCTATACATTAGCCTTGTACTTAATTCCACAAACTCTCATTAGAAATACGAAATTAACGCTTTCTTCCCCCAGTAACCAAGTTGTGCAATGCAGTTTCCAATCCTCAGTGATTTAACAATGAGGAGAACTACTGTATGTTTAAGACTCTGCCTTCAGACTAAACACAATACAATTCAAAGACTTAGTTTACAGGCACAGATTAAGAAGATAAAATCATTCCCTTATCAGGAGCTGAGAGTTTTCAGTAAGATATCAAGCATTACATGTGATCTTTCTTTGTTTGTTCAAGGTATCTAGAGTTAAAACAATGACGTCGTGTCCAATACAGAACATTCTACATTACAAGTACTGAAAAGGAAGGAGATAGGTCAGTGGACTTTCTGTCCTTAATCATAATGTTTTTTCCTGAGTATTTTTGTTGAACTTTCAGAATCAGAAAACATTTTCCTGTTTAAGAAGTGAAAGCTGCCAAGTATTTGCTAAGGAAGGAAATTAATAATTTTCAGTAACTGAGTTCAGTTAGTTATTAGAGAAAAAAATAATCACTGTTTTAGGAATATAGTTTAAGTCATAAAAGTGGGAACAGTAAATCTTAGAGATCTTTAAAACTTAAGTATTTTTTCAGTTCTCTATAAAAACTAAGTATTCCACAGAATAAGCAGGAATCCTCCTGGTCTTTCTCAGTTCAACAGCTGAATTGGATTTAGTGCTTTGTAAAGCAGGAAAGCAGAAGACGTCGGTCAAAATTACAGACCAGTGTAAGATGCATAATTTAATGTGATCATCTCTGAAAAAAACTACAGCTAATTCCCCATGCAAACAACAGATCATTGCTGACTTCTGATTCTGTAATTCTTTCCATGAGCCTGTATAACTTACAATTTTTCCACTATTTTCTCTGGGGAATGTACAACTGAGAGCTGCCAGTTTTATTGTTAGATATAGGTTACTGCACCTTTGCTGTTTTTCTCTAGCGTTACATCTATATATGATGTTGGCACATAGCCTTCCTCTCCATTATGTCTTCGAGCTCTTGTCCACCCATCTCCTTTGTCCTCCTCAATAATGTACAAAATTTCCCCTTCTTTCATTGCTAGAGTGCCTTCATTATGACCTGGGAAAAACAAGAGGCAAAGTTTCACTGTTCAGACAGAATTTCAAGTCATCTTTTTCTCAAGGCATAGTTTCCAAATTATATATAAACAGGAAGAATGAAAAATCTGTGCAAGAGAACATATGGCCAAACAGACTTAGAAAAAACCCAGTCCCAATTGATAAAGCTGAATATTTTCCAATAGCTGTGCTAATATTTATCCTAAAACAGCACAAGTACTGCTCATGAATTAAAGTAATTTATAAAGTATCTTCATCGACCTTTTAAGCAATTAGTTACTCATACAGGTAATTTGCTTTAAACCATTTCACCTGTCTTCTTTCTAACAAATCATCCGTGCCTTACAGTCAAAGAATCTCAGTGCATGTTGTTAACCTTACCATCAAACGGATATATTGCCTTGCAATGTCCTATAGCTGGTAGTGGATCATCATCTTCAAACTCATCATCAAACTCACTGGGATGAGCGTGCTGCTGTGGTGGGCCACGAACTTCCTGGTTGGCATCATCTGTGTAACTCCCTTCAGGGCTGTAATGCAAGGATTGGAGCATGAGGACTCTGAGGAGCTCTTGGCTCTAAAACTCACAAGCATCACAGAAAGGACAGGTCATGGATATTGTTTTGGAATTCCTGTTAGCAGTTGTTATATTACTGTCAGAGGTGATTTACTGAAAAAACTCATCTAGCAAAAGCTTAGACTGAATTCTGCTAGAAAAAGAAACAAATTTGACATACCTGTCTCCACAGAACATGGAAAACTATTGAGCCTTATGCAATGGAATAAGGTAAGTTTAAAGGGCACTGCTATTTAATGAGCAGGTGTTTCAATTAGACTATTTTTACGTGTTACCAGAATGGCATGAAGTGACCTCTAGAAGTCAGGGCTGGTTAAGATTGTCCTTTAGAAGGACATAGACTGTGGGAGGATAAATAACCCCCATCACTCCTGCAATGATCAGAGAGCTGTGCAGACTCTAGCACAGGATCTAGAGCAGTAGAGACAGAACAGTGACCTCTCTCGGCCCTGGGTGACAAGGTGGTTGATGTCGCTGCTGTGCCGCCGGTCGCTTCTGGCTGCTACTTTACCTTCAACTTCAGAGAGCCAGGCCTTGGGGGGGGAAAAAGCAAACATTGATGTCCAAGAAAAACTGATTCTAAACCAGCACATTAAACAAATGCATTGAACTGCAGACAGTTCACAGCCACACAGAGACTGCCGTCAAATGTCAAGTCTGATAATTACTTCACACAAAGCATGAACCTGTCTGTCCTTTATGTTTACTTAGCCTACATCTCATACTAGTGTAAGGAAAACATCTTTAGTTACATATGAATTTCAGAATAAGTGCAGAATAATACATTATTCTGAACAGTTTACATTTTTTTAATATACATCCTTATTCCAGCTAGATGAACATACTTGAAAAATACAGCACCCCACAAAACAATGTTATCAGGAGCTCTACTCTTAAGTAGTTTTTCTGGGTGCTATATTTAAAATCTATAAGGCAAAGTACAATTGTACATTTACATTTTCCAAGACACTATTTAAGAATCTAACCTCATTCTTGTGTATTTCCATCCGAAGACGGTCCATATTGCTCATAGTCTCAGTTAATTTTGGTTGCAAACTGCTTGGATCACCCATCTGCGGATTTTTTTCATACACATCCTTCATCTTGATGAGGGCATCTCTAAAAACATACAAAACATGACAATAATTAATATAACAGTATTGATTCATTAAAGCTAAAATAATGTGTATAAGATCCTGAACTGTCATTAGATACCAAGCACAGCAATGAGGAACTACTGGTCTTCACACCATACCTAAATCCTTCTCCCATTCTGTCATCTTAGCCCTCTACCTTCCTTTCTTGTGTTGAGCACAGGCACAAGGACTCCAACTGTTGACTCTTACCTGTCTAGTCTCAGTATTGTTTCCCATACTGTTATATACAATTTCCTAAATATTAGTCACGTTCTGTTCTTAAAGCACAAAGTTGCAGCTGTCTTGCTCAACGGACCCACACATTTTTAAACACACGATTTTAGAGCCAATGCTCCCTATGCAGTATTAGAATCAAAATGAGTATTACAGTAAAGTAGAAGGAAGCAATATTAACAAAACCTACATACAACAAACTATGAACTTTAGAAGAATTTTTAATAGCCTGGCCTAGCATTTTGTCTCCTAGCTATTGAACGCTGTTGGCTTAGGTAGAGGATGTCAAAAAAAACCAGAACCATGACAGAACCCCCCCAAAAAATGCACTCACTTTTGGTCTGTTTCCTTCTGTAGCTCTCTGTTAAGTTCATCAATTCTCTGCTGCAGTTTCTTGCGTCTTTGTTCTGGAGGGAGATGGCTGAAATCTTCCAGTGCAGGGCCCTGCAAGCAGAAATACTGTGAAACAAGCTACTACATGCACAGGTCTGGGCAGCTGAACTGACATACCCACACATGGACAGTGTTCACTGGAAGCAGATGGACCTTCTTAAAAACTCTACTTGACAGACAGCTCTACGAAAGACCGCACAGAATAAATGCATGTTCTTGCTGCCAGAGTGTAGTCACTCAGTCAAGGGGCTTTCTGCCTTCTGGAGCAGTTGGCTCACAGAGGTAACTCCAAATTTCTAGACTTTATTTTTCTGAAGTCATGTACCTCCTCTCTTACATCCACTGCACTTAAAGATTTAGAAAATCCAGAATAATTTGAGTCAGTACAAAAATCTAAGATGTGTATATAATACATATATATAAAAATGTTTTTTTTTTTTTCCCCTGGAGTGTGTTCTGTGGTCATTTGGATGGTATCAAAAGAAAAATACTGTATTTTGGATCTTCATTCCAAAGGCCTATTATAGTTTTCTTCCAGAACTTTAGCAATCCTAGAAAACATTAGAATTTACAAAGTTCTGATGGATTTTACCTCAAGTAAAACTGGTTCACACAGCACAGAAAAAACCCTTGTAATATCAAAATTTTTACTTAAACTTGTTTATTGGCTCAAAATTTGCTCAAATATTCCAAGTCACCTTTTTTACAAAAAAAAAAAAACACACACACACACAAAAAAAAAACAAAACAAAAAAAACAAAAACAAAAACAAA